>CANXYI011850465.1:0-15669 GCA_948208565.1 Hura crepitans
TCTAGACCTTAACCACCTCTATCACAACAAGCTTCCAGTGCACCCGTGTCCACTGCCTGTAGTGCACCACCCATGTGTGAGACCTATCAGAAGAACCATTGGGGCCAGTGTTGGTAGAAGAGAGGTGCATGCTTCATCTATTGAGCTCAAGACCATTACTAAAGGGAATGCCCTTAGAGGCCAGCAGAGGCAGTTTGGACACAGGCCTTAGTTGCAGCTACAGTTGGTAACCCTCGAGACCACTGAGATAGGAGCAAGCTACCACTAGTTAGAGGGGTAGACTAAAGGCTAGAGCTCTAACACGATAGTATGCCATCCGTGCCTGAGAGGAAGTGAAGGCTCTAGATGTCATAGCTAGTACATTTTCTCTACTTGATGTTTTTATACTAGCTTTGATAGATCTAGGATCCACACACTCGTATATATACACTACACAAGCTAGAGATAGAGGTCGGGAACTAGAACCTATAGACCTCGATATTTAAGTGAGTAACCCTATAGGTCAGAGAGTGACAGTGAACACTGTGTATAGACACTGTCCTCTAATGATACATGATCAGACTTTTCCAACCGACCTAATAAAGTTACCTTTTGATGAGTTTGATATTGTACTAGGTATGGACTGGCTATTAGAGCATAGAGTAGTTATTGATTGTGAGAAGAAGAGGTTAAGTCTTCAGACTCTAGATGGGTATGAGGTGATTTTTGTGGGTAACAGAGACTCCTTGCATAATGTGATTTTTGCTATAACAGCTAAGAGACTCATATGGAAGGGATGTGAAGTTTCCTAGCCTCTATTATAGATACTAGTGTACAGACCCCTAGCTTAGATTAGATACCTGTTGTGTTTGATTTTCTTGACGTATTTCTAAACGAGTTACTAAGATTGCCACTATATCAAGAGTTGGATTTTGAGGTTGAGACTTATCCTAATGTGAACCCAGTCTCGATTACTCCTTATAAAATGGCTCCAGTAGAATTGAAGGAATTAAAAGTGCAGTTATAGGAGTTACTAGATAAATGCTTCATTAGGCCTAGTGTTTTGCCTTAGGGAGCTCCTATATTATTTGTGAAGAAAAAAGATGGATCACTTTAGTTGTGCATCGATTATAAGCAACTGAATAGGGTGACAATTAAGAACAAGTATTCGTTGCCTAGGATTAATGATCTTTTTGATAAGTTATGGGGTGCTAATGTCTTTTTTAAGATTAACTTGAGGTCAGGGTACCATCAGTTATGGATTAAGGAAGGTGATATCCCTAAGACTACTTTAAGGACCAGATATGAGCATTATGAGTTCTTAGTGATGCCATTTGGGCTCACTAATGCCCTAATAGCCTTCATGGACTTGATGAATAGAGTTTTCAAGCCATACTTGGACCAGTTTGTGGTCGTGTTCATAGATGACATCTTGGTGTATTCTAGAACTCAAGAGGAACATGAACATCATCTTCGCATTATGCTACAGACTTTGAGAGAGAGGTAGCTGTACACCAAGTTGAGCAAGTGTGAGTTTTGGTTAGAAAAAATGGCATTCTTGGGTCACATTGCTTTAGCGAAAGGTATCGAGGTCGATCCAAGTAAGGTGATAGTAGTGTTGGAATAGAATCCTCTTAGGAATGTGATTGAGGTTTAAAGTTTCCTAAGACTAGTAGGTTATTACCGAAGGTTCATAAAAAGGATTTTCGATGATAGCTGCTCCACTGACAAGGTTAATAAGAAAAGATGTGAAGTTTGAATGGGATGACAAGTGTCAGGCTAGTTTTGATTGATTAAAGTGGATGCTGATATAAGCTCCTATCTTGACTCAACTAGAATATGGTAAGCAGTTTGTGATCTACAGTGATGCATCACTCAACGAACTTGGTTATGTGTTGATGTAGGAAGGAAAAAGTGATTGCCTATGCCTCTAGACAGTTGAAGACTCGTGAGAGAAATTATCCCACACATGATTTGGAGTTTGCTACGATTGTGTTTGCATTGAATGTGTGGAGACACTACTTGTATAGAGAGAGATGCTGTACTACATAGACAATAATAGTTTAAAGTATTTGCTTACATAGAAGGAATTGAATTTGAGATAGTGACGGTGGATGGAGTTGATATAAGACTATGATTGCTTGATCGACTATCATCTAGGAAAGGTGAATGTAGTTGCAGATGCTTTGAGCTGAAAGATGATAGGTACTTTGAGATTAATGCATGCTAGAGTAGAGTACATAGTAGAAGGTACAGTGTGAGCTGAATTGCAAGTTAAGGTAGATTTTAGGCAGCAAGTGAAAGAGGCTTAATTGAGAGATACTCATTTAGTACAGACTGTGAGTAAAGTCAAAGAGGGGAAAGCTATAGGCTTTGAGTTGAATGAAGATGAAAGTCTATATTACCAGAATATGTTGTGTGTGCCTAATGTAGACCAGTTGAGATTGCAAATTTTGAGAGAAGCTCACGGGGCTCTATACTCTATACATCCAGGAAGTACAAAGATGTACCTTGGGTTGAAGCCTCATTATTGGTGGCCAGGAATGAAATGTGAGGTAGCTGAGTACGTGGCTCATTGTTTGACATGTCAGCAAGTGAAAGTAAAGCACTAGGTTCTTTCTAGATTTTTACACCCGATTGCAATTCTAGAATGGAAATGGGAAAAGATCACCATGGATTTTGTCATGGGATTGCCTGTGACTAGGAACAGGTGTGATGCCATTTGGGTGATCATGGATAGACTGATGAAGATAGCCCATTTTATACCCATTAGGATGGACTACTCATTAGAGAAATTAAACAGATTGTATATTGACAAGATTGTGAGCTTACATGGAGTGCCAATAGCTATAATATTAGATCGAGACTCGAGATTTACTTCCTGATTTTGGAAAAAGTTGTAGAAAGCCTTAGGTACTCGACTGACTTATAGTACAATGTTCTATCCTCAGATAGATGGTTAATTTGAGAGAGTGATACAAGTGTTAGAAGATATGCAATAAAGCTGTGCCATTGAGTTTAAAAGTAATTGGGACTAGTATTTGGCATTAGCAGAATTTGCGTATAATAATAGCCACCAAGCTAGTTTAGGCATGGCACTATATGAAAAATTGTATGGTCACCGATGCAGAACTCCTCTCTGTTGGAGTGAAGTTAGAGAAAATAAGATTGTTGGATCCGATTTGGTTCGAGATATTAAGGAGAAAGATAAAGTGATTAGAGAAAGGTTGAAAGCTACCTCAGATGGACAAAAGTCTTATGCAGACCTAAAGAGAAGGGATATTGAGTACAAAGTTGGGGATTGAGTGTTCTTAAAGGTGTCGCCATGGAAGAAAATACTTTGATTTGGCAAGAAGGGCAAGCTTAGTCTGAGATTCATTAGGCCCTACGAAATCATGGAGAAAGTGGGTCCTTTGGCATATAGACTTGACTTGCCACCTGAGTTGCAGCAGATACATGATGTCTTTCATGTATCCATGTTAAGGCGGTATCACTCTGATCCATCACATGTGATAGTTGCTAAGGAAATACAAGTTCAACTAGACTTGACCTACGAGGAAGAACCGATGCAGATCTTAGCTAAGGAAGTGAAGTAGTTGAGGAACAAAACAATCCCACTTGTGAAAGTGTTAAGGAGGCACCACAACTTGACTAAGGCGACATGGGAAAGTGAGGAGCAGATGCGAATGCAATATCCTCACCTTTTTACCCCAGGTAATTTCAAGGATAAAATTTCTTAAAAGGGAAAGAATTGTAACGCCCGACAGTCAAGGTTTTATGAATAGTACCTTCGGGGCCCCGAGTGATGTTTCCCGCAGTACGGGTCATCATTTCGAGTCCAATGATTGGTGTATTGGTTATAAAACTTTGATCGGCCTGAAAATAGGGAAAACAAATGAATTAAAAAATTTAACAGAATCGATAAATCAATTTAGGTCAGGAACTAGTGGATGAGGAGATAAAATGAGGTCGGTCCGGGACAACCTCGGGATGTGCCCGGACGGTCTCAAAAATACCATACCTTGCACCTCAAAAATTCAATTGAGTATGATGGAGAGGGAATTATAATTTTCTGAGGTCAATAGATATTTTTTCTAAATATTTTATTTTGGTGGGTGAATAGTGCCAAAAAGTCAACTGTTGAATTTTGACTTGAAATTTTACGTGGGCCCTAGTCCTACTGATCGAGGATTTTTAAAACTAAAAAGAGAATTTTTGGAGGCCCAGAGAATTTTTTGTGAATTTCAAAAGCAAAAAGAGACCAAAAATGAATTTTAATCATTTAAAGGCCATTTGGGCCAACCCAAAGCATCCAACCCACCCCACTTAAGTGGTTGCACTGTAAATCTCCTCACGTGTGCCACCTTTCATCTTCTTCCTTGAGTAGCCCCATAAGTTGATGCCATTCTCCATGGAAACACCACTATTTTCATCATTTTCTCTCTCCTATCTCCCCCAATCTTCATGAAAAAGATAGGAAAATAAAACCTCCATCATCTTTAGACTCCAATTCCACCAAGAATTTGAAGAAAGAAGCTCAAAATTGGGAAATTCACCACTTGGGTGAATAGTGACCAAAGTGAGAGTAAGTGGTCAAATCTCATTTTTTTTTTATTTTTGATATAATTAGATTAAGTAATTCTAAGAATTACTATAGTTTTAGAATTTAAATTGGAGCTCTAGATATTTTTTTTGGAATTTTTCTAAGTAAAAAATGTGGTATGTTTAGGTGTGCCATCAATAAGTGAGAGAAACCAAGAGGATAAGGCTAGAAGTGGTGGAGAAAGGGGTGTACACACACCCTAGGTATGTGGAATAAACTCAAACTTACTATTTCTATGTGTATGTCACATTTGTATGTATGAATATTATGTGGAAATGCTTAATTTTGGGTATAGGCATGTTATTTAGGAAAAATGGCATTTTAAATATTTAATTGGCATTAAAATATTAGGAAATGGGTAGGGAGTGTTACAATAAGATTATGAGATGTATGGTTTATGTATGCTTATCAATTGATAATGATATATTGATTAATGTAATGCTAGGTGTTTTGTTTTTTTGTGATATTTATGTGATGTTGATATTGTTAAGAATATTTGAAGGATCAGAAAGATCCAATTGTTACAGTGGTATTTGGGTATAGTTATAGGACTATTTTCTTATTGGTATAAAAAATTTCTTTTTCCATCTAGGTTGCCATTATGATGCCTAATTTTTGTTAACTCATGATTTATAAAAGTTATTTTTTTATGGAGTTAAACATGAGTATGGTGGAGTAGCATAAAGATAGGTGATCTTCATAAAGTGATGTATCTTATTTGATCTGGTAGTGGATTAGGTTGGAGGTGTTAAAGAGTATGCTCAATAACCCAATATTAAAGAGAACTCTACTTTAACTCATAATAACAAAAACTTGCAAGTCTTAGAGTATTGAGGGATTTCATCTAATTAAGTCTTATCATTCATGGTTGGTGTATGCTTTGGCATGCTTATGCATATTTAATCATATTTAATCACATTGAATATATATGATTTAGTTATGGGCTTTTACTACATTGTTTTCCTGAGCCAAAAGAAACCAATTATGCCAAACCTTAGCTAGTATGTATGAATTACAAACCCAAAAAGAAATAAAGAACATTTCAAACTATTTCTTCTTGGACCTCCTTAGTAGGCCTTTTTCTCTATTTTGGTCCTTGCATTTCTTCCTCTTATTCTAACCCTAAGTAATCTAATTACATCATATATAATTGAGAATACCTCATGTTACCTATGAAAGGAGTTAAATGAAAAGAGAAATAAGAGAAAAAGGCTGGGATACACATGCCTAATTTTACCAAAGAAAAATCCATGCAATGCAGATTAATCATATTGGTCTTAGGCCTAAAACAAGTCATCATGCTAATCACACACCTTTAGCATGCATATGTAATGTATCACATGTATCAAATATTGAAAATATGTATTAGGGTTGAATTCTAGACTTATAATACTTATAAAACTAGTATCGGTTGATCATATTCATTTTCTTACTTCATATAGGAAAATCAATCTCATTAATCATGTAATTTAATTTTAATTAATCCCATTAAAATAATTAAATTGCATTTCCATAGTCATTTAATTCCAAACCTTTTAAAATTGAAAGATAAAATATCATAAAGCAAAAAAAATAAATTTTCCTTTATGATGTATGAGGATATACATATAAAAGAATATGCCATATCATAATCTCAATTTGATAACACTTAACACAATTAGATCATATAAATTTATAATGTTTTTAATTAATTTAAAATCCTAATCCCATTATAAAAATAAATTATTTTAGGATTATAATAAAATTTCCACTACAAATTACAATTTCATGTAGAAATTTCAATCAACATGTTAGTATCCACACAAATTAAAAAAATTGCCAACATAAATTGAAAATTGATTTAATTCAATTATTTTTATGATGAAAAATGAAATTTCTTTCCAAAAATACAAAATCCAATAATATTATATTTTATGTAATAAAAAATTTTCAAATAGTTTATCACAAGAATCGAATTCGAGTTAGCCGTGAAACCATTTGCAACTTAAACCGTAAAAATCAATCCAAACTACTTCAAATTAGTTCAAGCAGCCATTGACATATTTTTTGATAATTAATGATCAATTTTATCGAAAAAAATTTGCCTTGAAAATCATGAAACTCATGGATAATGATAGTGACAAAATTGGACCATTTACTGAACCAAAAATATGGATAATCTTGACAATCAAGCAAGTTTATCAATCCAATTGACATGTAAATGATTTTTACCATTTAGAAGCATTTAATTAATATCATATAAATCACATATATATGAAAAAATAATTCTAAAAATATTAGAAAACAATTGGATAATTAAACATATCAAAACAACTAGAAAACCACTACTAGTTTGATAGAATGATTCTAGCATTCTAATTTTTGACAAATTTAAATTTAAGACAATTATGAACATAATTAAGACTACATTTTAATCCCTTATTATATTTAATTAAGTCATTAAGCAACAACTTAATACAATATAAAAGCCAAAATTGAATCTGCAATCCCTCTCTATGCATATAGCCACTTATGTGCATAAGAGGATTTCCTCTTTCATGATTCGACCACTTTAATGCATAGAACAACAAAAATCTGATTTTAACATGTCTCAAATTCATATTTAATCACATTTAAATGAATTTGAACAATCAAAATTAGATTAAAAAAGATAAATCAGCTAAAAATACACAATATCATATATCATGTATATCAACCATAAACACTAGTTTTATTGATTTTAAATTATCTGATAACCTGGCTTTGATACCAATGTTGATTTTTGTCAATCATACGTAGTAGAAAAATAAAAACTCACAATGGTAATAGATCAAGATAATCTAGAATTCTTCCTAAACAATAAATCTAGTCGCATTTTGTGATTTACCATAAAAGACAATTTTAGATTCCTTCTGTGAGCTCTTCTCATCAAGTTGTGACAAACCACAGTGATTCGCTTTAAGGAAAACCTCCAAGGTAATCCACATAAGAAGATCTTAGTAGATAGCAACTTGAAATTCTAAGTGCTAGTAGGAATTTCAAGAGGATAAAGGAAAAAGAAGAAATTATATGTGTATTAATTATTGTACGTGCCAATTTTCTGCAATGGAATGTAAACAAATGGTGGTAACTACTATAAATGTTAATTATATTTAAATCAAACCGTATTAGGTCAGATTTTGACAATTAAACTCCATCCTAAGTTGGACTAGAATGGACCCTCCAATTGCGTCCTATTTAGTACATGCGCATAAGCCTTTAAGTGGGCTTATGTGCATTTTGCTTTGGCCTTACATTCATTAATCCTATATGGCACTCCCAAGACCCATTTTGAATTAATAATTACTATGATTTAAGGCATTTTAAACCCTTTAAAAGACCATACAAAATAAAATACAAGAACAATTAAATTTTAAATAAAAAAGGCCTAAGTCTAGAAACCTAATTTATGGATTACATATTTATAAGTGGGCCCTGATCCCATTTGCTTATTTCTTCTTCTTAATTAATCTATCAATGATATTTCATATCATTAAAATAATCAATCTTATTGAATCTTCCTCAAACTCCTTTTATGTTTATGACCTTATGGGCTTCTAAAATAGTTTGGTAGTACATAGTGAAATAGAGTCTTAATCTAAATATCACTTTATTGATTCAGTTTTATTGCATTAATATCAATTCACCAATTGACATGCCATTTATGTACAAGTCAAGAGAAGCATCTAGCCATGCATCATGACTACCCAAATACTAGAAAGTTAATTAATTTGACTTATCCCTTCCATATATAATGATGGTGTAATGGACTCATTTCACTATCTTTTACCTCATTTAGTTTTGAGTATAGACATTTGTTAACTTATATTATTTTGACAATTTCACCTTTATTTTAAAAATGCCCTTTTTGACTCTCATTCAAACATGGCTTTGCTTTGGCTTGATATTACTAAATATAGGTTACCCGTTAGAACTTTGAGATAAACTCCCCATTGTAATTTGGGTTAGTGAATCTTTGTTGGTTACTACCCTATCTTCAATCATGTCATGGCATGCTTAATCAGCTCACTATGAATACTTCTTATTCAAAGTAAAAGCTATGGACTCAAAGTATGTCACTTTATATTTAAGGTAGTTAGTGATCTCAAGTCTAAGGGTACTTACACCACTAATATGATGAGATATTTTCACTGATATTAATTAAGTATCCATGTGAAGATCTCATGTTAGGTCTCTAATGTACTAACTTCTCAAGTAAGCATCCACATGTTAACTCTAAGCATCTCTATGCTTATTGCTTGTGAGAACTATTGCTTAATCTAATCAAGAAGTATAACATGTGCTAATCTATTTACATCAACAATATCCCATCTTATTAATATTATGATAAGGGATATTTAAGTATATCACATTTGCATGCAATAAAAATCTAACAACATTAACACATCATGATTTCCTTTGCTCTGTGATTTTATATGAAGAACTTTATAACATGGTTTAAGACATTATAAATAATTATAGGTAATATATATAAAAGTACCATGATATAAAGAAAAGTATAAATTCAGAAGGTTTAAATACACAAAAATAACCCTATTACATGAACTTTAGGGCATGCTTTGTGTCACCTCTTACATGATCCATCCCTAGACCCAAATAAGAGATATCACATTGCGATCCCATTATCTTCTTCTAAAACCCTTCTATGATTATATTTAACAATTCTTGTTACCATGCATGCAAGTTTATTTTAATTGATCAGTTACAAGTCACCTTTGACAAAATTTTAGTAGCATAATGGTTGTTTGAGTGAAAACCAAAAATTTAAACCTATAAAAGAACACTTTTATAACTATTCTCAGTCACATATCATCACATTAGACCCTCATGGTGCCTTAGTATACTCATATCATCATCATCATGCAATCATCACATTTGCAAATTCAAGCATGTTTTATGTAAATCATACGTTCTAATTATGTCCTTATTATAACCTATTTAAATATTTACAAGCCATTGTATAATAAGTTTACATAATTAGGTGCAGATACTCTATACATGAGTGCTTTTACATAATATTAATTACAAAAGAAACCTAAAATATACCCAATGAGAGGATTGGCTACTACACTAATTAATGAGGCTGGACTACAGGTCTACTATTTCCTTACTATGTATTAGGAAATTAACATGCTGATATATGAGAGTGGTGAATTTAATGAAATATGCATTGTATCGCATACACGTACATCATGTGCAGTATGCAATTCTCTTGGTTTTATATGTTTACCTTACCTTTAATTTATGTTACTAGTTATCAATTACATTCTTAATGCATGCATACAATATTATTTTGGGTTTATCACTTTATAAGTTGTAATTAAGCAAATTTAACTTATTATTTCAGTACTTACTGCCATTTACATCATGAAATAAAACTTAAAATACCATTAAGTTATTTTGTCTAATTTAATTTTAAGGCCCATATTTGGAATATAATGCTTTTAACACTGGATAACAAGATTCAATTTGTGTAGTGGCCCATATTATAGACCTTAGGAGTTATATCTACTATGATCCATTTGATAGTAGGGATCAATTCTCAGGAACCTCCTAATACTGGAATGGCATGGACAATCATCCTAGACCTCCCAACATTTGGATAGTAAGGGTTAGCCTTAGTAGACCTCCCAATACCCTAAAATAGGTGGATAGTAGGGATTAGCCCTAATAGACCTCCTAATATCAATAGTGTATAGGTTCACATTTAAAACCTCAATGGTTGCACCTACTATACAATGCACTCAGGCAATAATCCTCTAGGACTAAAGCTTTTAACAGTTGCTAACTACATAGTTGACTGATCAACCCATCCTGCAAGTGGTCTAGCTAATATGGATAAGTCCTAATTATTTTCATTATATATTTAATCAGTTATTCTTTTATTTTCATTCTATGTTTTACCATTCATGATATGACACATAAGTTAACTATGCACATTTTTCTTAGCCATTACTTTAACATGTCAAAACATATTCCATTAATGTTTTTGTTTTATCATTTCCTTCATACAATTGTCATGCCATAGGTCCTAATGATAAGTCTCACACATATTACCATGGTTCTATATTAGATGGTCCCATACCTCACCATGCCATTATACTTTCAACATACACATATACTTCACTTATTATTAGTTCCTTGTCTTATTTACAATTAGCACCCATATTTAAGCTTATTCAAGCTTTAACCTGACTTTAGATCATATAAACACATTATGGAATATCAATGTACATTATTCAATCATTATGTTTAAGTGCACATACATTTAAATTCATTTCAGTTTCTCATACTATCTATGCTTACTACTAAATAATCATTTCATTTGCACATCACATGCACTTAATTACACATGCATATCTATACACACCAAGGCTATACCATAATCACACACATGCATATTATTTTTCCACTCTTTCTTTATGTATTCATGCTTATATCCATTCACTTATCTCATACACCCAAATTCCACACATAATTACACACACACACATTGTTCACCATTTCTATACATATATAGCTACACTTAAAATGTACAAACTAATAACCCATAATGCATTTTTCATTAAATTCTCTTACAGTAGACTATGGAGCACTCCAATTATGCCTTTCAAGCCATGTCTCTTTCTCTATCCATTAATTCTTTTTCATTATCTATAAACATATTAAGGAAGGCTTAGAAAATTAATAAAAAAATTTTATATACATCCAAACATAAGTTTGATTACATATCTATCATTTACACCTCAAATACTACCTAATAAAAATATGAAAGCTTAAAGAAAATCACTTACTCAAAAAATGGTTACTACTCACAAAGTCTTAAAACCTATTAAATTAGGCTTTCCCTTGTCTTTTTCTCATTAGAACCATGCTTAAAAGGTTATGGAGACAAAGATAAGGGATTTACCTTATATAAATAAATTGAATTTAGGGGTAAAATGAAGAAAAAAATGGTGGGGAAGAAAGAAAGGGAGGGGGAGAAAGAAGAATGACGTCGGCCATATATCGGAGAAGGGAGGTGGAAGATGATTCTCATATATGTGCTACCCCTCACACATTTTAGTCTTCTAAATTAAAAGCTTGGATTGCCTATATTATGTCACGTGCTAATATGATGATCCAAAATTAATCTTGTTTAAGTTATAAGATTAAAAAATGTAAAATAAATGTTTAAAGCCTCAAAAATTATTTCTTTCAATGCCAAAAATTATTGAAATTCTCAATTAAGAGACCCCTATAATCTTAGGTGCAAAGCCTAGGGAAACCTTATTAACTATTCACTCATGTATTTAAGAAATTCAGATAAAATACTAATCAACCTTAAAAATTCTAATTTCACACTATTAGACTCACTGGAATTTTTTACCTTAAGGTTATGCTATTTTTGGGTCTATCCAGGCACTCCTAATCATTTTGCAACTTGATGCAAACTTAATTCACTATTCACTAGTATTTTAATAGTTTAGTGGCTAGTGCTAATTACTTTATTTCCATCATGATTTTGCCCTTCTAGGTTTTATGACAAGTACTTCCCTTCAACCACCTTATTGTGTCCTAATTACTCGAAAATCACTATTCACACCTTGGGAAGTTTTATTCATGAACTTGGGATTCTGATGCATTACAATTCATTCCCTTCTTAAGAAATTTCATCCTTAAAATTCACCTATTAAAAATAAGTGAGGATACTGGGCTTTCATCTACTCTTCACTCTCCTAAGTAGCCTCTTCCCTCTTGCGGTGCCTTTATAGAACTTTTACTAGCAGTACTGATTTATTTCTCACCTTATTGACTTCTCTAGCCAATATCTGCATTAGTTATTCTTTATAGGTCAAGTCTTACTATACTTGAATTTCTTTTATAGGTATCATATAAGAAGGGTTAGATTTATATCATCTCAGGATAGATACATGGAACACATCATGGATCTATTGCAATTCTAGTGGCAAGGCTAACCGATGAGCTGTCAGTCCTATACATTATGTAATCTCATATAGACCAATAAATTTAGGGCTCAACTTGCCCTTCTTACCAAACCGAAGCAATTTTTCCATGGCAAGACCTTAAGGAACACCTTTTTATTGACTTCATACTCGATGTCTTAACATTTTAGATTGGTATATGATTTTTGTCGATATGTAGTGGTTTTTAACCTTTCCTTAATAATTCTGACCCTTTCCTCAACATCTTGAATTAAGTCAGGTCTTATGAGTTTATTCTCACCCACCTCACTCTAATAGAGTTTAGTTCTACATTTTCTACCATATAAGGGCTTATAAGGAGCCATGCTTAGACTAGTATGATGGCTATTGTTGTAGGCAAATTCAATGGAAGGCAAATTCTGATCCTAATTTCTCTTGAACTCTATAACACAACACTGTAGCATATCCTCTAGTATTTGTATGACACATTCAAAATGTCCATAAGTTTGTTTATGGAAAGTTGTATTGAAGATTAGGTAGGTATCTAAGTCATCCTATAGTTTTCTCTAGAATTTAGAAATGAATGTATGGTCTTGATCAAATATGATGACAAGTGGCACTCCGTATAGTCTCATAATTTCTTCTATATATAACTGTGCCAACTTCTTTAAAGAATACCCATCCTGACTAGAATGAGTGCACTATCTTAGTTAGTCTATCCATAATTACCCATACAACATTGCATTTACTTCTAGTCATAGGCAAACCCATCATAAAGTCCATGGTAACTTTTTCCTACTCTTATTCTAGAATTGCTATAGGGTTGAGCAATCCAAAAGAAACTTGGTTCTTAGCTTTCACTTGTTGGTATGTAAGACATCAAGCTACATATTTAGCCATATCCCCCTTTATTCCTAACCACAAATAATATGGTTTTAAGTCTAAATACATCTTTGTGCTCCTAAGGTGTATGGCATAAAGAGCATCATGTGCCTCTTATAGGATATGTGTTCTAATTCCTTTTACTTTAGGTACACATAGCCTATCATGGTAATATAAACACCTATCTATCTTGATTTCAAATTCTATAGTCTTCTACTCTTTGACTTAACTTATTATCCATATAAGATAATTATCTTGAGTGTATGCCTTTTTTACTAACTACATCAAATTAGGTTTCATTCTAACTCATCTAAAATTGTATCATCTTCAGTATGCCTAAACCTTGTATTCATGGCTTTCATAGCTACTACAAACTTTTAGTAAAAAGCATCAGCTACCACATTAGCCTTCCCTGGATAGTAGTCAATCAAATAGTTGTAATCTTTAATCAGTTCCATCCATCTTCACTATCTAAAATTTAGCTCCTTCTAAGTAGAGAGGTATTTTAAACTCTTATGATCAATATAAATGTAACCCTTTTTGCCCTACATGTAGGGTCTCTATGCCTTCATGGCTAAAACAATGGTAGCCAATTCCAAGTCATGCATCAAGTAATTCAGTTTATATGGTTTTAATTGCCTCAAGGCATATGTTACTACCTTTTCGTCTTGTTAATTGCCTCAAGGCATATGCTACTACCTTTTCATCTTGCATCAATACACATCTAAGCCTATTATGTGATGTGTCACTATAGATCACAAAGTCTTTCCTTAACTCAAGTTGTTTAAAGATGGGAGCTTCAGTAAATATAGCTTTCAGCTTGTCAAAGCTTACTTGGCATTTATCATTGCACAAAAATTTCACATGTTTTTATAATAGCCATGTCATTAGGGCTATAATCATAGAGAAGCCCTTTACAAATTTCTTGCAATAACCAGCCAACCCTAAGAAGCTTCAAATCATTATGACATTTCTAGGAGGTTTCCACTCTAGCACTACCTTGACCTTGCTTGGGTTTACTTTGATTGTTGGTTTTTCCCAATCATACACATCAGAAGAATTAAAATTTTAAGAGAAACCAATAATGATAGTGGACTAAATAATTTAAAATTCATCATAAACATTAAATCTAGTAGCGTTTCATGATTTATCGTAAAAGGATGATAACAAATTCCTTTTATAAGCTCTTCTCAAAAGTTTGTTGTAAACCATAGTGATCCATTTCAAGGAACACCTCTAAGGTAATCCATATAAGAATTTTTTAGAAGAGATGAACTTATAATTCTAGAAGCTAGTAGGAATTACAAACGGATGAAAGAAGAAGAAGAAAATGTGTGCTTTAATTGTTCTTTGTGAAAATTCTATAGTAGAATATCTCCTTATGGTGGCTACTGCAATAAGGTTTATTTATATCATAAAATAATCCCTATTTAGGTTAAATTTTAACATTTAAAATTTGGCCTAAGTTGGAGTAGAATGGACCCATCAATTAAGCCTCTTTCTATCCTATGCGCATAAGCCTTTTAATGGACTTGTGCATAATCTGCTTTGGCCCCTCTTTCATTAATCCTATATGGCACTCCTAGGCCCCATTTTAGATTAATAATTACTCTAATTTAAGGCCTTTTAAACCTTTTAAAAGCCCATAAAAAGTTAATGGAAGAATAATTAAAAGTTTTGACTCAATAAGGCCTAAGTCTAAAAGCCCTAATTTTCCAAAAACCCTAATTTTCTAGATTTTTCATTTAAGTGGGCCCCAAGCCCATTTTGCTCATTACTTCTTCTTAATTCATATTCCAATTATATCTCATATCATTAAAAAATTCAATCTCATTGAATCTTCCTTAAACTTCTTTTATGTGTGTGATCTTAGGGGTTTCTGGAATAGCTTGGTAGTACACAGTAAATTAGAGTCCTAGTCCAACTAAAACCCTATAGGTTCAATCACATTGAATCAATATCAATTTACTAATTGATATATCACTTTTATACAAGATAAGAGAGGTATCTAGCCATGCATCATAATTACCTAAGTGCTGGAAAGTTAAGTGGTTTGACTTAACCCTTCCATATATAGTTACGACGTAATAAATATCTTTTACCATCTTTTATCTCATCTAGTTTTGAGTATGGACTTGTGTCAACTCATAGCTTAACTAAGTATGTCTAATTAAGCACTAAACATATTTGTTTTAATAATTTCACTTTTATTACAAAAATGCCCTTAGTGAATCCTATTGA
>CANXYI011850835.1:0-14911 GCA_948208565.1 Hura crepitans
TCACATTTCTACCACAATTGTCATCCCATTTCTATGTCAATGCCACACGTAGCATGTTATATACATGTACACACATTACATCACACACATGCACACCATTCGACCAAGCCTAGCACACACACCTACACTTATTTTCTCTCATCCAAATCATGCATACAACCTTATTTTCATGCCATTAACATAACCATATCATTCATTTACATCAATTCCATGTTATACCCTAAGTTATACCATTTCTATACACATTTATACACACAATTTCATGCAAATTCACGTGGCATGTATAAATTATGTCAAGTCCACATACGTAGGGTGTGAGAATACCCCTTTTTCCACCACTTCAAGGTTTTGAATGGGGTTTTCCTTCAATTCCCTCTCTTTAACCTAAACATAACCAAATTCACCATAGAAAATTTTCCAAAAATTCTACATAGCTCTAAATTGAAATCTAAAAACATGGATTTTCTTAGAATCACTTAAGCCACCTAAAACAAAAATAAAAATTGGAAAATGACCACTTACACTAAAATTTGACACTATTCATCCCAAGTGAATATCTCTCTTTCTAGGCAAGTTTTTCCCGATCATCCACTTGGATTAGGCTCTAAAAGGTTTTTGGGGTTATTTGGGCGAGAAGATGATGGTTGCACATGTGACACCTTTACATGTGTAACCCTATATATTTTAGTGAGGTGGATGGCCTGGATCATGACTCGTGGCGATCTAACGGTTCATATTCATTCGATTTCTTTTTAAACTTCAAAATTTCATTTTAATTTTAATAGACCTCCAAAAATACTCATTTCACTTTTAAAATCCTTGATTAGACCCATTAAGAGGCCCGTAAAATTTTAAGCCCAAATTTCAAAGGCAACCCTTATTACTATTTACACGTGAAAATAAGAAATTCCAAATAAATATCAGATGATCTTAGAAAATTATGATTACTTTAGCAAAATGTAGATTGGAATTTTTGAGGTTTAAGATATGATATTTTCGGGTTCGTCCAGGCACCTCCTGAAGCTGTCCTGACACAAACTTATTTTATATCACTATTCACTAATTCTTAGCTCGAAATAATTTATTGATTCTACTAAATTTTTAAATTATTTCATTTTATCCATTTTCTGGTCTGTCAAAGTTTTATGACCTATACGCCCCTTTCTAGCCTTACTAAGGTGCCTCGAGTCACGAAGAGTAGTATTTAGGGCTCGGAGGTACTGTTCATGAAACTCTAACTTACAGGAGTTACAATTTTTTCCCTCTTAAGGAATTTCGTCCTTAAAATTACCTGAAGCAAATAAATGTGGGTATTAAGCCCTCATTTGTTCTTCAGTCTCTCAGGTGGCTTTTGTCATCTTATGATGTCTCCACAACACCTTTATTAAAGGAATGGATTTATTCCTCAACTGCTTTACCTCTGTAGCTAGAATCTGTATTGGTTTCTCCTCATACATTAAATCTGGCTATACTTGTATTTCTTCTATTGGTATCACATGAGAGGGGTCTGACCTATATCGTCTCAACATAGAAACATAGAAGACATCATGGATTTGTCATAGCTCAGATGGTAATGCCAACCTATATGCTAATGGTTCTACCCACTCAGTGATCTCATAAGGACCAATAAACCTGGGGTTAAGTTTTCCTTTCTTACTAAATCTGAGCATCTTCTTCCAGGGGACGCTTGTAAGAATACCCTTTCACCGACTTCATACTCAACATCCCTTCGTTTCAAATCTGCATAAAATTTCTGTTGGTCTGTAGTAGCTTTTAAATTATCTCTTATGATCTTGACTTTGTCCTCTGCATCTCTAATTAAATTCGATCCCATGATTTTACCTTCTCCTACTTCACTCCAACAAAGGGGAATTATACACCTTTTACCATACAACGCTTTATAGGGTGCCATCCCTAAGCTAGTTTGGTGGTTATTGTTGTAAGTAAATTCAGCCAAGGAAAGATATTGATCCTAATTACCTTTGAGCTCTATCATATAACTACGCAACATATCTTTCAATATCTGTATCACTCATTTTGATTGTCCGTCCGTTAGAGGGTGAAATGCAGTACTATATGCTAGTCGAGTACCTAGGGCTTCATGCAACTTCTTCTAGAATCTGAAAGTAAATCGGGGGTCCTAATATGAGATAATAGCTATGGGTACTCTATGTAGTCGTACAATCTCATCAATGTAAAGTTGTGCCAGCTTGTCCAAGGAGTAATCCATCCTAATCGGGATAAAGTGAGTTGTCTTTGTCAATCTGTCCACTATCACCCATATAGCGTCACATTTAGTCCGTCTCATGGGTATCCCTGTCACAAAATCCATGGTGATCTTCTCCCATTTCCATTCTGGTATTGCTATGGGGTGTAGCAATCTAGAAGGAACTTGGTACTTTTCTTTCACCTATTGATAAGTTAGATATTGAGCTACATATTATGTTATATCTCACTTTATTCTTAGCCACCAATAATGGGGTTTCAAAGTAAGATACATCTTCATGCTTCCCGGGTGTATGGAGTGTGAAGCTTCATGAGCCTCCTTTAAGATCTGGGTTCTTAACTCATCTACTTCTGGAACACATAACCTGCCTTGATAGTATAAACTTCCATTAGCTCCCAATTCAAACCCAGTAATCCTCCCCTCTTTGACCTTGCCTATGGTCTGCACCAATTGATCATCTTTCATCTGGGCCTCTTTTATTTATTGCTTGAAGTCAGGTTTAACCTATAGTTTAGCCAAGATTGCATTCTCTTCTATATATGCTACTTTGGCGTGCATAGGTTTCAAGGCAACAATGAACTTTCGACTCAAAGCGTCTATAACCACGTTCACCTTTCCTGGATGGTAGTCGATCAAACAATCATAATCTTTTATCAATTCCATCCATCATCGCTGCCTAAGGTTTAATTCTTTTTGTGTAGGCAGGTATTTTAAGCTCTTTTAATCAGAATATATATAACACCTTTCTTTCTACAAGTAGTGTATCTACACCTTCAATGCAAACACAATAGCTGCCAGTTCTAAGTCATATGTGGGATAGTTCCTTTCATAAGGCTTTAACTATCTGGAGGCATATGCAATCACCTTGCTTTCCTGCATCAGGACATAACCAAGCCTGTTATGTGAAGCATCACTATATATGACGAACTCCTTTCCTTGTTTAGGTTGAGTAACGATCGGAGCTTCCATCAACATAGTCTTAAACCTATCAAAATTGGTCTGGCATTTATCATCCCACTCAAATCACACATCTTTCCTCAACAGTTGAGTCAATGGGGCTGCAATCATGGAAAAGCCCTTGAAAAATCTATGATAATACCCAGCTAATCCTAAGAAGCTTCGGATCTTCATTACATTTCGAGGAGGATTCCATTTTAACACCACTTTCACACTTGCTTGGATCCACTTTAATGCCTTCAGTTAAAGCTATATGACCCAAAAAAGCGAATTCATTCAACCAGAACTCACATTTGCTTAGCTTGGCATATAACTGTCTCTCTCTCTCTCTCAATATTTGCAATACAATCATGAGGTGTTGTTCATGTTTCTCCTGACTCTTGGAATACACTAAGATGTCATCTACAAACACCACGATGAACTAGTCCAAATAAGGCTTGAACATCTAGTTCATCAAATCCATAAAGGTTGCGGGGGCATTGGTGAGTCGAAATGGCATCACCAAGAACTCGTGATGCCTATACCGAGCTCTGAAAGCTGTTTTAGGGGTGTCAGCTTCCTTAATCTATAACTGGCGGTACCCTAATCTCAAGTCAATCTTTGAAAAGATGCTGGCACCTCATAGCTGGTCAAAGAGGTTATCAATCCTCGACAATGGGTATTTATTCTTGACTATTACCCTGTTCAATTGCCTGTAGTCAATGTATAATTGGAGTGACCTATCTTTCTTCTTCACAAACAATACGGGTGCTCCCTAGGGTGAGGTACTAGGCTTAATGAAGCCCTTATCCAGTAGTTCCTGCAACTAAACCTTTAACTCTTTTAATTATGCAGGTGCCATTCGGTATGGAGTGATAGATACTGGGGTAGTTCTAAGGTACACTTCAATCTCAAAATCTTACTCTCGACGTGGTGGCAATCTAGACAATTTTTTTGGGAATACATTCGAGAATTCTAATACCATAGGTATCTATTTAGGATTAGACACTGTATTGCCAGTGTCAACTATATTAGCTAGGTATGCCCCACACTCACTTCAATGAGTTGCCTTGCTATGACAGCTAAAATAATATTAGATAAGGAATTTCTACTACCTACAACAGTTACCTCATGTCCCTCTTCTGTTCGGAGGTTAAGTTTCTTATTCTTACAGTCAATCATGGCCCAATGCTCCATTAGTCAATCCATACCTAATATGATATCAAACTCATGAAAGGGAAGTTCAATAAGATCCACTGGGAATACTTGCTCTTGTATCATTAAGGGATAATGTCTATAGACTGTGTTCA
Source organism: Hura crepitans (assembly GCA_948208565.1). Classification (NCBI taxonomy): domain Eukaryota; kingdom Viridiplantae; phylum Streptophyta; class Magnoliopsida; order Malpighiales; family Euphorbiaceae; genus Hura; species Hura crepitans. The sequence continues at coordinate 4,474 of CANXYI011850835.1, forward strand.
CCATTACATTCCTCCCAATCAGGTTACTAACTTGAATGTCTAAGTCTATGGGTTTCGGTTCTAACCCTCTATCTCGAGCTTGTGTGGTGCAAATATATAAGTGTGTCGAGCCTAGATCTATTAAAGCTAACACAGGAACATCAAATAAATAAAAGGTACTAGTAATAACGTCTAGTGCTTTAGCTTCCTCCCGTGCACGAATAGCATACTAACGTGCTAGAGCTCTAGCCTCCGATCTCGTCTTCTGACTACTACCTGGCTACTCGCATTTAGGCTATCTCAGCCCCCTACTAGGTGCTATTGTTGCTACTAATGCTTAGGTTTATGCAGCTTCGGGCTGTCTCTATGGACAGTCTCATTGAAAATGGTCTCTAGCTCCACAGGTGAAGCATTCTCCTCTCCTAGTCTGCCAGCATTGGCCCCAATGCCTTCTACTACAAGTCCCACACATGGGAGGTGCAATTCTAGCTATAAAGATAGGGGCACTAAATGCCTGGATGGAGGTTGAGCCTAGGTGGAAGTGCCTGACCTGACCTTTAAGGCTGGGCCTGCCTCTGAGACTGCTGTCCAGGCTACCTCTAGGACTACTGTCTAGAATAAAACTTCCTCTACCTTTTGCCTGCTCTTAGAGCTAAGATAGTTTAACTAGCTGCAAATGGTCTTTTCTTCTGAAATAGCTCCTTCTTTTCTTGCAGCATCTCCTCCATCTCATAGGCTGTTACTACTAGTGTAGAAAAGTCTCTGATCTTCATAGTGGCAATCTGCATCCATAACTCAGCATTGAGGCCTTTTTTGAACCTTTTACATCTCTTCTTATTAGTAAGTAAGAACTCCTCCACATATCTACTCAAATGAGCAAAGTCTTTCTCATGTTTAGACACTAACATCCGTCCTTGCTTTAGGTCCAGGAATTCTTGCCTCCTCTTATCCTTGTAGGGCTCAGAGATATATCTCTTACTAAACTCTTTCAGGAAGTAGCCCCATGTCACTTCAACTACCGCCTTCTCTTTTTAATTGTATCCTACCAGTGGAATGCCTCTTCTTAGAGAAGGGAGGTGGCACATTTCAAGCTCTCATCGTCTGTGAGCTCCAATTGCTCCAAAATTCTGAGGGTTTATTCTAGCCAGTACTCAACCCTTGCCGTATCATCTTCCCTCGTGCCCAGGATGTCCATAACTCCCATTTTCTTCACCTTTTACTAATAAGTCTTCTTGAAGGTAGTTGGTGGTGGTGGTACTGGTGGTGCAGCAGTATGTCTCAGCAATTCCACAATCTATTGTAGCAAAGTTGGTGAAGCCTGGGCCTGAGCCTGTAGCTGATGTGCAGCATCACTCAGCTTAAGTTTGGCTGCACTCACTTCTAGGCCATGGATAGTGGTGGGAGCATGGCTAGCCACCTCTTCCCCTTGATCTGGTGGTGTTTGTTCACTCATCTTGTATTGCTACAGAGAAAACAACTTATCAGCCTCATGCAGTATAGCTTTATCATAAAACTAGACTCTTAGACCTTAGCACTCATGTATACTATGCTAAGGAATACCTAAACTTGGCTCTGATACCACTAAATATAACGCCCTCTGCCCATTCCCGACAGAAACAGACAAAGGGTGTTACTTCCCGTAAGTCGCCTACCCTTAAATTTTCCTAAGTCTCATTCATTTAACACTTGTAACTTCCTTTATATTATTATCTTAACTTGCCTGATTTGTGGTTATTATTGTACAACCTTCTAAAACTATCTATTTTAGTCTGATAAAACCCTATTTTATGTATGTTATCCATCTTATAAAAAATTGAGCAGTATAACGGCTACTCGGGCAAAAAATAAAAATTTTTCCTGCATAAAAACACTTCTATAACTATCACCCACATATTCCACAACTCTTGGACCCTTTTAGTCCTCCAAACCACATCACACACAGTTAACAACATCAACACAGAGTCTCAGACCCACAACATATAAAGAACAAACACAGTCATATTATGTAAACTACATAGACATACGTATTACCTCGGTTTAGGTTTGTTAAATAGTCATTATTACATGTTCACCCTATAAAACATCTAAGACCATGTCTTTTTATACATCCACACATATACATCTACTTATATATACATGAGTGCTACAGTCAACATCTCCTAAAAAGTACAAAAAGATTACCTAATAAGCAAACACCTATACTGCACGTGATGAGGCTGGCCAGCTAATCACTTCTACAACTAGCGCATCAAAACATCAACACGCTGAAATGCACTCAGTGGTGGAATTAATATAATAAATACATGTCATGCATGTATACATACATAAATGATATGAGATGCATTAGAACACAAGTAATGAAGGTATTATATGCCGCATTATTCTTTGTTTATCCGTCAAATATTACTATTTACAGTGACTTATTGTACAAGCAATCTTGCTCTAATATGTTCTAGTAATTATTGTTACCCAGTTTTTATCTTTATTTATTAACCGTTTTACAAAGTCACATTATATTGTATCCAGTTAATCCATTTATTATTTAGGCCCATGATAGACAAACTACACTTTAAGACATCGAATAACGGGATCTATACTGTGCAGTGGCCCACATTTTAGGCCTCGGTAGTTGCACCTACCTAGTCCGATAGTAGGGATTAGCTCCATGGAACCTCTCAATACTGGACTGGCAGATAGTAGGGATCAGTCCGTAGACCTCCTAATATTTGCAATAGGGATAGTAAGGATCAGCCCAGTGGGACCTTCCAATATCCCAAATCATCATGTCCATCATCAAGCTAGTGGATAGCAGGGATCAGCCTCGTGGGACCTCCCAATATCCCAAATCATCATGTCCATCATCAAGCTGGAGGATAGCAAGGATCAACCTTATGGGATCTCCCAATATCCACAATAAATGCAATGGGTAGCAGGGATCAGTCCTGTGGGACCTCTCAATACCCAAGTATGCAGGGCTCAATATCAAAACCTCAGCGGCTGCACCCACCACATCCATCAAACAATAGTGGCCCTAAAAGTACCAATTTGCCTAGCAGTTGCTAATTCCCTAATTGATCGATCAACCTATTTAATGGGTGTCTAACTAATAGGCCTAACTGCAGATTAATCTTTATTATTCAATTATCAGTCATCATTTAATTGTTATAGCATTACTAATATCCCACATGTGCCACAGGGGTACACTTATGCACCTTTCCCAGTTATAAGTCATTTTCTTAAAAACACTATTTATATGATCAATTTTCCTCATGTTATTATTCATTTTGTCATTTCTAATTATCATAATCTCTATGTCGCCATTCATGCTCACCGTGAATTCATTATTTCTTCAACTATTATGCCTTAATAGTATCATTGTTTCATCGATCATTATTATGCCATTAATTCTACATCATAATCACCATTTTCTTATACCATTCCAGATGACACTATTACATACCATTTTAGATCACAATTCACCCAACCATTACTCATCACAACTTATAGTTCTCATTCACATTTCTACCACAATCGTCATCCCATTTCTATGTTAATGCCACACATAGCATGTTATATACATGTACACACATTAAATCACACACATGCACACCATTTGGCCAAGCCTAGCACACACACCTACACTTATTTTCTCTCACCTAAATCATGTATACAACCTTATTTTTATGCCATTAACATAACCATATCATTCATTTACATCAATTCCATGTCATACCCTAATTTATACTATTTCCATACACATAATTTCATGCAAATTCACATGGCATGTATAAATTATATCAAGTCCACATACCTAGGGTGTGAGAACACTCCTTTTTCCATTACTTCAAGGTCTTGAATGGGGTTCTCCTTCTATTCTCTCTCTTTGACCTAAACATAACCAAATTCACCTTAGAAAAATTCTCAAAAATTCTACATAGCTCCAAATTGAAATATAAAAACATGGATTTTCTTAGAATCACTTAAGCCACCTAAAACAAAAATAAAAATTAGAAAATGACCACTTACACTAGAATTTGACATTATTCACCCTAAGTGAATTTCTCTTTCTAAGCAAGTTTTTGCCAATCTTCCACTTGGATTAGGCTCTAGAGGTCATGGAGGGTTTAAAACATATAATTTTTATGAAGATTGGTGGTGTGTGGGAGGAGAGAGAAAGAAAAAATGGTGGGAGGAGAACTTGAAAATGGTGTCGGGTTTTTGGGGTTATTTGGGGGAGAAGATGATGGTTGCACATATGACACCCTTACATGTGTAACCTTATACATATTAGTGAGGTGGATGGCCCGGATTGTGACACATAGCGATCTAACGGTCCATATTCACTCGACTTCTTTTTAAACTTCAAAAATTTATTTTAATTTAGGTAAACCTCCAAAAATACCCATTTTAGTTTTAAAAATCCTTGATTAGGCCCATTAAGAGGCCCATAAAATTTCAAGCCCAAATTTCAAAGGCAACCCTAGTTACTATTCACACGTGAAAAATAAGAAATTCCAAATAAATATCAGATGATCTCAGAAAATTACAATTACTTCATCAAAATGTAGATTGAAATTTTTAAGGTTCAGGGTATGGTATTTTTGGGTCTGTCCGAGCACCTCCTAGAACTGTCCCGGCACAAACTCATTTTATGTCACTATTCATTAGTTCTTGGCCTGAAATAATTTATTGATTCTGCTAAATTTTTAAATTATTTCGTTTTGTCCATTTTTTGGCCTATCAAAGTTTTATGACCAATACGCCCTTTCTGGCCTTACTAAGGTGCCCCGACTCACGAGGAGTACTATTTAGGCCTCGGAGGTACTGTTCATGAAACTCTGACTTACGGGAGTTACAAAAAGTACCTCGCACCCATCCTAGATACTCGTGGGTCATTGCAGAAGGGATTGAAGACACTCTAGGATTCACCCGATGACGTCGTATAAGAGGAATTTCCTTTTATTCCTTCTCCTCATTTGGAGCATTCCTTTGGCCCTTCGGCAGAACCACGACACCGACTTTGTGGTGATTAGAATCACCACCACCACTAGGAACTTTTATGACTAAACCTAAGGGTTGAGACACAATCCTAGATTCCTTAGACTTTGCCATTATTTATAAGTTCAAAGAAAACACACACAACATAAGATTCAGAGACAACCTAGAAATGGTGAAATCTGACGACACTAATAGCACTCCATAAATGGACAATGACACAAGAAGAAGATGAAAAAATAATAATAATAAAATAAGAGGGAAGATGATATTCTCTTACTGATAAAAGGTGTTATCGGTTGTAGATAAGGAAAATGGGAGAATCGCCATTGACAAGTAAGCAGTAAGGTTCGACAGAAATAGAGAAAAATGAAAAATGGTAGAAGAAATGGAAGGGTAGAGAAAAAGGCAGTTTATAAGCTTCGAAATAAAAACCTCTCGCTTAGAAACTACATTAAATGTATGTGAGAAAAGACATGACTACCCTCCATTCAAAATACGCCACACTCGCTGCTTTCTTTGTAAACATTATGTAAAAAACGAAGTAACATGACAGATGAAACGACATGACTATAAAGCATCAGATTTTGAAAAAAGGATGACCACCAAAAATTTACACCGAGCAACTTGCTTGGAATTATGAGCAAGTAAGTAACACAGAATACCTGAACCATGTCTAAAGGTCTTGTTATTTGGTTACCAACCATAAACGGTCAGACTTGCAGGGGGACATTTAATGATAGTTTAGGAATCGTCCCTATCCAAATTAGAAAGAGAAGATAAGATTAACTCTCCTAAAAATATACTTCTACTCGGAATAGGATTACTATTCCTATTTAGGATATAATTCTTGTTAAATATTCTTATTTAAGTACTTTGATAAGGATTATTACAAGCCTATAAATACTCAAGGTATGCCACTATTTCATTTAACTTGAATTCTATAAGCTATTCGGAGAATTCTTTCTTGACTTAAGCATCAGAGTGTCATCGTAAGAGACCCCGATGTCCTTTCTTCCATTCTTGCAATTGATCGGCCAATGATAAAGGTTCACAGAGTTATCATTGACTATGAAATATTATAGACTAAATCAATAGTGAAGAAGTGCCTCATATGAATATCCATCACATTCTCTTTACTTTTTTAACTACATTATCCTATGTTACATTTTATCATTAGCTTGGTTTTTGAATTTTATCATAGAATTTTTAGAAAAGTGGACAACTTACCTTGTCAACCTTAATGCTAGGGACAATGTTTTGTTCAACAAGAACATCTACTATTTTCTTACCATCAGGAGTTGATTGGTAAAGAGTCTCCCAAAAGAAAATAGCACCAGAGACATATTGGCCAAGGCCAGGTGCTGTTTCAAGCAGAGTCCTATACGTCTGCCTCTTTGCCTCTGTATTCTCTAGTCCTATTGAGGCTAAATGATCGCATTTGATTCATCCATTGCCAAAATTCCACGCCCTGTTTTTGTTATTGCTTTCTATACATATACATATATTCAAACAACTCATTCATTTTTTCCAAAATTAATCCGTCCAATCACTCGAAGAGAGTGGAAAGTTCAAAAAAAAAGAAGAAATAGGTACTGCAATCTTGATAAGTTCATCGGCATAAGAGATAGCTCAGATAGAGAGCAGAGGGTGCAACCTTAACTGAATGGCACCTAACAACTGATCCTGAAACTTGACGAATTGCATGACCTTTTACCCATACACACTTCTCTACAACTCCCGAGCTCTTAAGCAAAGAAGCTAATGCCATTTTCTATTTTTTGGTTTATGCCTTAAAGCTCCCTTTAACACACTATTTCTGTACTACTTCACACCATTTTATAGTCCTAGTTGTAGCATCTCATTTGAGGATGAAATGCATGAATCAATCAGCAATTACCATGTAGAATTTGATAATTGTGCCACTTGGCAAGCTGTTTTCATTGGCTGGTGCGGGGAATGGGACTTTCTTGTGGCGTTTGAAAAGTTGCAGTTGGGTGGTCGCCTTCCAATTTGTTGGGGTACAATAATTGCTTTTTTTTTTTTTCTAGGATCTTTTTGAGAGGCGATAAATGACATCGCTGCTTAATAAAAATCATGGCAGAGTATCATTTCTCTTTTTCTTTGGATTTTCAGCTTACCACTAAATCACCTAAAAGGCATGATGTAGACAACTATTCATTCTTCCTCCAAACAACAGCACTGTAGCTTCCGTTTTTCTTCTTATGCGAAATTCCAATTTGTATTAGAAATTAGAATATTTTATTTCCTTCCATAAAAATAAAACATTGACTCAAAAAAAAAATCATGATGGGAAAGTAAGGGAAAAAAAAAATAAAAAGAAGAATCATCTATTCCGATTCTTAGACACTACCAAATAATAAATTGTGGTTCAAGTTTAGAACAAATCGCAAATCGCGCAAAAAAGTCTTGAATGGACTCTTCATCAACAGGTCCTACAACACTCCATCGAGTTCTTCGTGAGTTAATGGATTACACAACTCCTATCAATGCGCCGTCAAGCACTAAAAGTGCACATTCGATTTAAAATTAATTAAATTTAAAAATAATTAAATAGATCAAATTTAATAAAGATTAAATATTTAAAATCAACAGTACCTTTTGAAGATCAAAACTGAATAAACCTCAATTTTCATATATTTTATTTATTTATTATATATAAGGCTGAAATAGCCCTCGTTTCAATTTGGCTTTGCTCCCACCTATCAATCACCAATTGCCAGAGGCAACCCTGGAACTCCAGCCAATAAGAGAGTAGAGAAAGCCCTTCACCTCTACAACAGATTTAGCTCCACATCCGAAGTGCAAGCCTACAATGTACACCATTTTTCAACCATTGATTGTGTACACAGCAAAATGCTGCACATGTTTTTTTTTTTTTTTGGGGGGTGGGGTGGGGAGGAGACCTCATTCAAACAGCTTCACAGCACACCAGCCAGAGATGATTCCATAGCTATTCCACGACTGGTACTGTAACAGGCTATGAATCTTAACTAAATAAATAACCTTCAATCCAAATTTCACCATAGTATGCATGTTATCGTAATTTGTAATGGAAGCAACAAAAAAAAAAAAAAAAGAAAAGAAAAGGTAATTAGGAAAGACTAAAGACATATATGAAACAACAAAATAATTGCAATCTAGTTTTACATCCATTCTCCAAATAGTAAAAGAATCTTTTTTACCATTAACCACTCAACAAAATTGATGACAGTAAAATCTTGTACTAGGATAAAACAGCCACTACTTTAGATAGGTTGACGCGACCCAGAGTAGCACGTAAGTTATCAATGAAGTAGCAACTTCGAAACTCCTCAGTCCTTTAATAAATCGCAACGGTGGGATCACAGATACCATTAAGAAGGTTCCCAACAGCCATGAGAAAATAAAAGATCCAGCACTGCACCCACAAAGGGGGGGGAGAGGAGAATGTAAGGAAGCTTATAATTCAAAACTCCAGCTGTTTTATAAATAACTTTGAATAGCAAATAAGTCCAAGAATGCATTCCAGACGAAGATAATAGGCTAAAACTTCAGCTGTTTTATAAATAACTTTGAATAGCAAATAAGTCCAAGAATGCATTCCAGACGATGATAATAGGCTATGTTCTGGAACCATAGAAAATAAGAATCTTGAGATTACAATTCATGATTATGAATAAATTTCAATAAGCAGAAAACAAGTTTAAAAACTCAAAACCCAAGTTAGGTTGGTGAAGAAAATTTATCTAGATTACAAACCATCATCCACACCATAAAAATCAAAATTTCAATCCTCCAAGTATTGATTAATATGGCATAGATTTAATAATGAACGGAAAACGTGAGAGAGAGAGAGAGACCAATTATGATCAGCATACCTATAAAGCAAAGCTCGGATTTTGCTCTTCATCTGATCATGTATAAAATATATAGTAGCTATTAAGGAAATAGCAACCTGTAGGGTTGGACCATCTTCAGTTGGGAAGAGAAAGGTGAGAACTCCAAGTACTAGAAATGTGATAGATGTTTTAATGATGACGAGTGTTGATGGGGTTCGAAACCTGCTTGTGACAGACTGTACAACACGGGACTGTTTTACTTCTCTAACCTTTTTCCCAATGTCAATTTTCAGGTTCTTCCTTTCATAGAACTTCTGCATGATTATTTTGTCATGGGCAGATTCAATTGCATCTACGCTTGGTTTATGACTACCATATGTATGTATGAGAAAATTTCTTGCAGCCTGAATTTCCTCTTCAGAAGCCTCCCTGCTAATCCCAAGCCTTCTGTACGGATCTCTTACATGAATTCTAGGGAAAATAACTGAACTCACAAGGAAAATTTGAAGGAAAAATTACAGGAATGAATCATACTATTTAATAGCAGCAATAGCACACTTTCAGAAGTTAGGAACACCTATAATTAACTAGTAAAAAGGTACAAGAGGAAGCCAAAGATTAGCAAGAGCATATAGTGGTACACGTACAATCCAACCAACAGTTATTTGCTACCTCAAAATGGAAGTAGCACTAACATCTCATATATAACTTAACACTTAATATACAATTTGGTAGAAAAAAGGGAGACGAATTTCAAAGTATATTGCAGATATAAACACTAAATTTTCAAAGGACAATGCAATAACTCACCAGTATTATCATAGGTGAAGCTTAACATTCATTGAAACATTCTAAATGTTTGACACGACAAGTTCTTCCCACTAGTCAATTCTAGGGATGTCATGATTTCACAAGTCTAGGACAAATCAGGGTCACAAGTTAAGGAAGCATACGCAACTGTTTCCCCAGGTTCACTGGTTATCCAGAACAGTATATAGCAAATTAGTCTAGAAAATGTTTGTGATGTTCTTCTGAATGTTATGAAAGCAGCAAATAAATATCTTTAGCAGTAAAATATCAGCCTTTTCTCTGAGAAAATATGTATCAACAATCAAAAGGAATCCATAAATACCATCTTCAACTAATCAGGGAAGTAATTATTACCAGATTGATCATTTGTCATATCGCCACCATAAGAAGCATCCATCGCACATCTGATCAGGTGAATTCGCTCTGCCTTGCTTGCTTTTATAGAACCAAGCCAACAACATCTGTGTGATCCAACAATATTTTTTCTCAAAGTGGTGAAAAGAAGAGCATATCCTGATGCAAAGTCTAATAGTTCAAAGTACCTGTCTAGCTGGGGTAAGTTTATCCTTTCTTTAGGTTCCTGAGAAGCAGGAAAAGATGAAACTCGCTTCCAGTAAGACGCAGGGCCATTCACAGAGATCCGGAGACAACACCTTGAAGGACTACCAGTTATTCCAAAGACAGACATCCTCACACTACCAATGCCATTACCATTTTATATCATACAAGAAAGAAAACAAAAAATCAATATCAGCAATCATTTCGTAGAGTCGTTGCACGAATCTAAGAATTTAAGATATAACCACCAGTAA
>CANXYI011850844.1:0-13589 GCA_948208565.1 Hura crepitans
TATAGTGCTCTGCCTCTTTTTCTAAAAGAGGTCTCTCCTTGCTGATGCCATTTCTTTCTATCACATGTAACTAGTACTGATACTACCAAATCCCTCTTTTTATGGTTTAGTTGTTAGCATCCTTACCCCTATATTCAGTCTTAAAAAGAATCTCTTATATTCTATATATGTGTCATTGAAAATAATTTTCTGATCATACCTTAGAAATCTAGTAAGATCCTTTCATGTACTACTTTTCACAGTATTAGGATAGGGTTTCTCCTATCTATTATTAATCAATCACTCCTAACTCTAGCTACTGAGCAACATAACTGAGTTTAGATATTGACACATAACTTTCTCTCTGTATACTCTGATTGTCAAACCATTTGGTTCCATAGCCCCTCCTTCAGGCAACTAGACTAGTCATTTATATACTATAGAAGACTTTCCCTTCTTAGCCTCGAACAGTGTAATAATTCAATGGAATTAAACCTTAACCCTTTGATATCTATGTACATTACCAAGGAACATTGAACCGTTGCTCTAATACCACTAAATGTGACACCCCCTACTGGATTCCTGAAGGAACCCAATAAGCAATGCACTTCCCACCAGGTCACCCATCCTAAAATTTCTCTTAAGGTCATTCATTTAAGTTTTACTAATTTCACTCCAGATCATACTATCTGACTCCAAAACCATTTCTATCAGTTCCTATAGCCCATTTAAGTTAGCATCAATACGATCTAGTTATTACAGGGGAAATCTACTAACACTCAAATACTACTTAAAACTCCGACAGCATAATGGCTACCCGGGTCCTAATCCAAAATTATTCATGCCTATTTAACACTTCTATAATCAAATCACAACACTTGGACCCATCTGGTCCCCCATTCTTAGCCTATCATCATTATCTACCACACATCAAACTTAGGCCTTAGGCTACAGATAAAGCATGCATAAATATAGAGCCTCAGGCTCACATCAGCATCAGCATCACATATAATCATTCATTCACTAAAGAACATGTATAATTACTTAATTTACATCAGCAAGTTATAATCACTTAATTACATTACATTTCTACAGCTTATATACATTTCCTACCTAATTCCTACCTAAGTATATGGACATCTAACTATATAATAATTACATCCATAGTTTTCACCTGTATCCTCTGAACTGCAGTCATCATGCTTTACGAGGCAGGTCCTGCTATAGTGTACCAGCATATCAAAATTGATATGCTGAGTATACGAGATACTTAGTGGTGAACCTAAAGAAGTTTAATCGTGGTGTAAAATTATTAACTTTCTTATACAATTTAAGTATGATTTTACTCGATTATATGACTTAATTTTTCACTGGGGTGCCAATTTACTAAAATACCCTAAAGGTATTTTTAAAGTCTTTAAATAACATTTTGACTCAATAAATCATTTTAGCCAAGTATTATTATTTTCTACAAGCATACTTTACAAAATTACTTTCAATTCACTTATATGTGGAAAATGACTAAAATACCCTTCGACTGTAATTTTTACTACTTTATGAGAAAAAGTCATTCAACTAAGCTTAAACTGCATCTTCAGTGATTATTCTACTATTTACTTAATTTACTTCATTGTAACTGATTTGGCATATCTATGCAAAATGTCTAAAAATGCTCTTTAGCTTGCATTTTATTAATACTTAGAGAATACTATTTCATTATGCTTAATTCTAATGTTCACAATCTATTTGATTATTTACTTACTTTAATTCTCTAGCCTGACTAGGAAGACAACACTTTAAGACACTAGATTTAGAGGGAAAATAAATTGGTGTAGTGGTCCTCATTCTGAACCTATGCTACTGCATTACCATGTGTGTCATAATAGAGATCAGTCGTAGCCTCCCTAAACACAATAAAAGTGACTGCGTGGTATAATAGAGATCATCCCATAGGCTTCCCTAACTATAAATAATCATCAAGAACTGGGTGACATAATGCATATCAGTTTGTAGACCTCTTCAGCCACTAATGAATACCATCAATAATTGGGTGACATAATGGAGATTAGTCCGTAGACATCTCTAACCACTATTGAACTAGCAGTTGCAAAACCCTAAGTTTACCGATTAATCCATCCAGTGGGTCTCTAGCCAATAGGCCAAGTAGCTTAATTTAACTTTATTTATTAGATAAAATTATTCTTATAATATTTGGGTCTCAAAAATAGACAATTAAAAATTTTATCTTATACTTTGAAAATTTATTTTGACTGGTATAGCCACTTTTTTACTCCATCGGGTAAAATCCCAAAACATTTCTTAAGTTTGTTATTGCCAAAATTAATGATATCTTATATTATTATTTATTAGGGCATTTCCACTTAACAGATTAATACTTTCTATCCAGTGGCATTTTTGGTTCAAGTAAAGGTCAACTAGACAATTATAGGTCATTTCGACCACTTTTGGAAGTCACTTTCCTAGGACTATTTTAAGTCAAATTTTAACTCAGTTTTCACTATTCTGTTAAATGTTTTTTTTGGCACAAGGCTAACTGTAATTGAGCCAAATCCATAGCAAAAATATAGGCACAAATGCCAATTAAAATATAGCCAAGTCCATGGGCAAAATTTAGGCATCAAGCCAATAAAACTAGGCCAATTCCATGGCCAAAACATGATTTAACACTAGCCTCTCAAAGCCATAAATAAAGTTCACTTTTGGTTATTATCTTAAACTTTAACTTTATATTTTAAATTAAACCATTCCTAGCCATGTTCAAGGTATAATCTCAAGGTGTATATTGTGATGTTACTAGATCATATACTTAGCTATTTCATATCCATTTCATGCCCACAATCAAGCTAAAATAATACAGTTAATTAACATTTACTGGTATTAAGCCTCATATCAAATTACCTTGCCTAATGCCTTTGGGTACTTAAAAAAATTGAACTAACTTTCCATTCTTTTCCATATAATTACAACATTCATTCATTTCCACATGCCATCAACTCAAATGTGGTCATATACATCTCAATCTAAGCCAAGTTGTTTAAGGCATAAGAAATATTTCTTGTAAACCATTCATTATAGCTTACAGTACAAGCAATTCCACACATTCCATGGTGATTTCTTTTCCCAACTTTACTTAATTCATTTACTAACATACCAAACATCTTTTAAATCCATCATAGGCACTAAATTACTCATTCAAACATCCATAGATAAAAAATTCCAGTAAGCATTATGAAGCAAATTTCGTAAACACTAAGAACACATGCTCAATTCCACTAAATACTCAAGGAAACCAACCTAAACAAGGAAGAATTTAACTCTATATGCATTATTCTAGCCCTCCTAAGTCACTAGCCTTGGCACCCAAATCCACGATGAAAAGGTTGAAAGTCCACTTACATAATGCTTTGAAGGTGCCCTCCTTAACATGATTAAGCTGCCAACACAATTCTAGCAAGTCATGGTAACTTTGTCCTTTTTTTTGAGCCTCTAAATGCCCTAAAATGGCCACCAATCCCTCATATACACATATATACATGTCTTAGCTATGATTTAGAGTAAAAAATCACCTAAAAAGCCTAAGGAATAAGGGAGATACAACAATAAACTCACTTTGGTGTCATGGTTCGGGACTATTCTAACCCAGTGACCTTGTTCAATTTTTTCGCCTAAACCACTTCTTGTTTTTGCTTGATTATATTGCCTATTGGTGCCTAACATTCTAAATAATTTTTAGCCACTAGAATCACTTCATTTGGCCACCAGAGAAGAAAGTTATGCCCTAAATACAGAAAAGGTGGCGTTAGGAAAATTGGGCAAAAAGGAGAAATTGGGGAAAAAATGGGTTTTGATTTTTTATATGGAAATCAACTTATCTTGGCTTTCTTGCCACTTGGCATTGCTATGGGCCCTATTTTGACAACTCAAAATTGTCCTGAAAATTCCCAAACCATCTTGATTTTTCTAGAAATTTTGAAAATTCATAAAAATTCACTTAGACCTCAAAAAATTAAACCATTTATTTTAAATTTCCTATTTTAAGCCCCTATACCTGTTCATAATTGTTCATGGCCAAATTCCATCGATAGGGTAGTTTTTAAATTGCCTCGATTTGTGTGCCAACTTAAAAAATTATGAGATTTTTCAAATGACCTTTGATTCCAAAAATTCTTTCACCATTGGACTCGGTGTGATTTTCTAGGTTCACAGTCCACTATTTTCAGGTCTGTCCGGGCACATCTTGGTTTAACCCGGGCTTAAAAAATTTTTATTACCTTTATGGGTAAGTTATAGCTTGAAATGAATTGTTGGTTTTACTAAATTTTTAAAATTTACCCATTTTATCAAATTAAGGCCCCTCAAAATTATCATGACTTGTGCCACTACCTCGATCCAAATGCAAGTGACCTCGCACCTTAGGTACACTCCTCGAACCCTATGGCACTATTCTCAAAACCTTGAAAGGCAAGCATTATGGAAAATTTACGAGCAAGTAGAGGGGATTAAAATGTGAATTTTAAAACAAACAATGTAATTTTTTGAGATTTGTATGAAGTTTAGTGAATTTTTCAAATTTTTAGAAAAATTAACCTTTTCGGGATGGCTCGAGTGGCTATAGAGCCCACCCCCACACTTGCCAGCTGGCCTATGGCCTTTGACAAGTGTCCATAGGATTTAACAAGTGGAAATTCCACTTAAAACAAAAAGAGAGGAAATTCCTTTCTTGTTGTCCAATCAATGATGCCACAACAATGGAGAAAGGGCATATCTCCTTCATCTTTCACCCAAATTTCGTGATTCTATTGGTTAAATTCAAGTTAGCCTATTAGTAAACTATGGGAAAAAGAATTAGAGGGAAAGGAGTTCTCAATGAGGAGAAAGAATTCTCCAAAGATTCCTATTTTAGTTTGCCCAGAAAAACCTAACGCCATTTTCTACTTTCTCTAGCCATATCTCCCTCATCCCTCCACCAAAATTTGTCATTCTTATTCCTAAATTTTCTTTAGGATGTCATGGACTTGAGGAAATTAGAATTTCTGAAAAAGGAGCTTCTAGCGAGGAGATAAAAATCACCAAATGTCCTTGGGTTATAACTAGTCTAGTAAGCAACCAATGTGAGTTTTCATTCTTCTCCTTTGGATTTTCTTAATTTTTCTTGGCTAAAAGTGCTTCCTAATGATCCCTAACTTTTATAGGGACATGTATAGCTTTGGTTTAAGGTGAATTGGGTCAATAGAGAGCTTGAAAAAGGTGGAGAAAGGCACTATGAGGGCTGGAAATAAAGGTGAGGCAATCTTGACATGGTGGAAATGGCATTTTTAAGTGAAAAGGTAAGTGAATTCTTTCATTCACCTCATGCCTTAAATTTTAGTAAGTTCCCTTTTGAGTTAAGGCTAGTTTGATTGCTTGGAAGGTCTTAGATAAGTTTTCCTTTAAATGGTTATGGGATATGGCATAATGGGATGAAATTGTCATGGTTGATATTTGAAATGAAGCATGGTATGTAGTATTTTATTTGTGGTTAAGAGGTGTATAGGTTGTTAAAGTGAGCTTGTGATGTGTAAAGCTAGAATTATTGCTTGTGTATTGATATATTATGATATCTCTTATGAATTATTAAGAATATACATTATTGGCATGGACTAAGTATGTAGCTGAAAGTTTAGGGTACGAAAGTGAATGTGAATGGCTTTTCTAGTGTGGCCTTAGGTGTGATCAATGCTAAAATTGCATATGCCTTAGACTTAAGAGGCATTAAAATTTGATATGGCATGGACTTAGTTTGAGTAATATATGTTAGCATGAAAGGCTAGTGATGGCCAATGCATATGCTAAGATATTGCCATCTTAAATGGCATAGAAATATAAAGGCATTTATATAAGTGTACTTGTATTTGGGAATAATGAATGATGGTGTGTTAGACATTTTGAGAATGCATGATATAGACCTTGGACTAATTGTACCTAAAAGCTAGTGTGATGTTATTAGCATGGGAAAAGGGAATAGCATGTGTATAATGTTATATGTACTAATGTAAGATTATGTGAGCATGGCTAGTTTAGAGTAATTTATGGCACGAAAGTGAATAAAATATATACCTTAGGTGGACATGTAATATAGGCAAGAAATAGCATGTAAAAGATATTAAACTTGGCTTGAAATGATACATGAAAATTGGGGTGTAATGTGCCTTTAAAGGGCTATAATTTGAGACTAAATAAGTTGCCTAAAATTTATACCTTGAGGGCTGTTATGTATGATTGTGTATAATGGCTTTGGAGCTTGTATTTTAGCCTTGTAAATGGTTTAGTATATGTTGGCTTTCAGCCAATGGAATGTATGAAATTTGTTGTCAAAAACTAAACTAAAATTGGACCTCATATGGCCCTAAAAATAAACCTTGAAAAGTGGTCAAAAGGACCTACAACTGTTCGGTTGACCGATACCTGAGCCAAAAATGTCACTAGATAGAAAATATTAATTTCCTAAGAAATAATGCTATAATTAATTATAACATATATAACTTATTATATGGGTAATAATAGAACTCAAATTAATTTGGAATTTTTATCCGATAGAGCCAAAGTGTGGCTATACTAGACTGACTGAAAAATAAACTGTGTAATAAAATTTATAACTATTTATTATTGCAACTTAAATATTATAAGAATACTTTTGGTTAGTAAATGGATTTAAAATAAGCTACTTGGCCCATTAGTTAGACACCCTTTGGATGGGTTGACTGGTTAACTTAAGGATTTAACAGCTGCTAGTTGTTTGATGTTCAGGCAATGATGTTCATTGTGGCTAGGGAGGCCTATAGGCTGATCTCTATTATGTCACATAGTGGTTGATGGTGATTATTTATGGCTGCGGAGGCTTACGGGGTGATCTCCATTATGTCACACAGTGGTTAATATTCTTTATGTCTAGAGAGGCCTATAGGTTAATCTCCATTATGTCACATTCCTGATGATGATTATTTATGGCTAAGGGGCCTACGGGTTGATCTCTATTATGTCACATAGATGTTATTTATTTGTGTCTATAGAGCCTATAAGCTAATCTCTATTATGGCTACATGCCAATGTAGTGGCATAGGTCTAAAATAGGGACCACTACACTAGTTTATTTTCCCTCTAGATCTAGTGTCTATCAAGGATGTCTTCTAAGTTAGGCTAGCTCAAATGATTCAATAAAGTTAATAGATCCACATATGACTATGAAATATGACATAGGGTTATTTTAGTAATTATCCACTAATAATAAACAAAAGCTTAAAATGGTATAGTTTGAGCATTAAATGGCTAATAATGAGCCAGTACATAAATTACATGACTTGTGATAAGTAATTAGATAACTACAAACAGAGACACCCTAGGGCTAAAATGGTAATTTTGCATGATAGCACAGTAAATAGAAATTAGGCCATCAGTATAAGATAAAATAGGGATTTTATGCATGAATTAATTATGAGATGTTGTTTTAATGATTGAATTAACCACTAAGTATTTTTATACTTACCATACCAATTTTAGTGCTTAGGTACCCAAAATAGGGATGTTAAAGTGCACAACGAAGTTCAGAGGTCATATTGAGAAGACTAATCATGTATAGATGTATGGTTTTGCACTTTATGTACTAAGGTGGGGGATATGGGTGTGATGTATATAAGGGACACATGGTAGTATCTATATGAAAGAGTTGTTCTGTAATAATCCTTGTGATGGTTTTCTTATTTACGTATGATCTGTATGCATGCTTGTAAGCCTAAGGCTTTGTATGTTTTTATTATGGCCTAAAGCCTATAATTGCTTTGTGTTAGGTGATGTTCATGGGATGATAGTTGGGGGACTAGAAGGGTCTAGGAGCTGTGATATATATAATACTAAAGAGTTTACAGGTAGATTTGAATTTAGTAAAAGTTACCACGACAGTCGTTGTGCTGCCAGATTTTTAGATTATACTAGATGGTGTTAGATTCCTTCTGTGATGGCTAAAACATGATATTATGAACTTAAATGGATCATAAGATCTAATTTGAATGAAGTAGGAATGAGATAGAGTTGTCTAGTGCAGTATAAGTAAGAGTTAGGTGAATGAACATCAGGGATAAAAGTTAAACAAATAAACATCAGAGAAATTTTACGATAGGTGACATAATAAGAAGTGTACTGCTTATTGGTTTTCTTCGAGAATCTAGTAGGGTGTGTCACATTTTGTTGTATTAAAGCATCGGTTAATGTTCCTAGGCTAATTACATGACTACAAATGTCTAAGTTTAAAATTGCTCTGAACTATTATGCTACCCGAGGCTGAGAAGGAATAGTCTTATTTAGTATAAGAGTGATTGGTTAACTTACCTGAATGAGGGGCTAAGGAAGCAATTGGTTTTGTAACCATAGTTATAGAGGAAGCAAGTTATCTATTAGCACATAAACCTAGTAATGTTGCTCAGTAGCTAGAGTCATAAGTGATTAACTGATAGTAGGTATGAGTAATCCCTGTCCTAGTATATTAGAAGTAGTACATAGAAAGATCTTACTAGATTCCTAAAGTATGCTGAGGAGATTATTTTTCAATGATATAAATAGAGAACATAAGAGAATCTTAACAAGACTAAATGAAGGATCAAGGATACAGATAGCTAACTCTCAAAAAGAGTGATTTTGTAGTATCAGCATTAGATGTATTTGAGATGGAAGAAATGGTACCAAAAAGGAGAGGCCTCTTTTAAGGAAAGAGGCAGTGCACTATGAGATAGTCCAATATAGGGGCACAGGTAGAGCCAGACCCAAAGGTTGGGATAGGCTTTTACTGCTAGACCATAATTGCCTTCTTAGGTCAATAGTACCCCTTGTATAAGGGGGTAACTAAAGTCAACCTCCCATATAGGTCATTTGTCAGAAAAGGCACTAAGGGTAGTGTAAAGAAGGCTAGAGAGGAGAATGTCTCCATTATGGTGTTAAAGACCACTGTAGAGAGAGTGTCCTTAGGGATAGAGAGAGGGTGCTTATGCACAAATTCCTAATGTTACACCCTAGAGTAGAGGTCAGAGGTAAACTAAAGGAGAGTAGTCTGGTGCTAGTCAAGGTATTAAAATTGAGGCTTATGCTTTAGCCAGGCAATGTGCCATAATAGTTAGAGAAAAGGCTACAGCACCAAATGGTATAACTAGTATTTTACTTATCTAATGTTTCAATTTTGGCTTGGGCAGACCCTGATTTAATGCCCTTTTACGTATGTTTTGTACAATCATAGAATAGGTAGATAGGGATTGAGTATGTTGATATAGACATTAGAGTTAACAATCCTATAGGGTAGTGTGTGATTGTGAATAGGGTGCATAAAAGATGCCCTCTAGTGATTTAGGGACATATATTGTTATTGATTTGATTAAATTGCATTTCAATGAATTAATGTAATCCTAAGATGGATTAGTTTACTAAGTATCAGGCTACGACTAATTATAAACATAGAAGTTAACCCTTCAAACTATACAAGGACTGATAGTGATAGTGGATGGTGAGAAGAACCTTCTAGAGAATCTTATCCTTGCTATTAAGAATATAATAATTCCTTCAAAAGGGGTAAGGCATGTTTAGCCTATGTTAATGATTTAAATGTTTTAACTCTAATTTGGCATATATTCCAATTGTAGCTAAGTTTTTGATGTATTCCTAATGAGCTACTAGGCTTACCACCTTAGAGAGAATTGGATTTTGAAATAGAGATGTGTCCTGATATTGCTCTAGTACTTATTACTTGTTATAAAATAACACCTACTGATTTAAAAAGGGATTGAGAGTATAGCTACAAGAGCTATGTGTTAAGGGTTTTATTAGACCCAATATAACTCTTTGGGGAGTGCCTATGTTGTCTATTAAGAAGGAAAGGCTAGTCGCTTAGGTTATGCATTGATTTATAGGCAGCTGAATAGAGTGACTATGAAGAATAAATACCCCCTGTTCGGATGAATGATCTCTTTGATCATTTAAGAGGGGATGGATATCTTTTGAAATTGATATGAGACTTGGATACTATCAGCTGATGATTAAAGAAGCTGATGTTTTTAAAACTACCTTCAGAACCCAATGCGGGCATTCTGAGTTCTTGTTAATGCCATTTGCATGCACCAATACCCCAGCTATTTCTATGGAATTTAATGAACAAAGCTTTTTAAAAAAATCTTACGTAGATGGGTGGTGGTAGTGTTCAAACCAAAAAGAGTACGAACAGTGCCTGAGGGTTGTGTTACAAACTCTAAAAGAGAGACAGTGGTGTGTCAAGCTTAGTAAGTATGAGTTTTGCTGAGTGGAGTTTCTTCTCTAGGCCACATGGTGTTAGTAGAAAGGAACATAGTTGATTCCAAAAAGGTAAAGCTAATACTAAAAAGGGAACCACTTAAGAATATAACTAGGGTGAGAAATTTTTTGGGCTTAGTTGATCTTTTTACAAAGGGCTTGTAAGAGGGTTCTCTATTATTGTCACACCTTGACTAACTGGATTATAAAGAATGTGAGATTTAAGTGGGATGATAAGTGTTAGACTAGTTTTAAGCAATTGAAAAAAAAGATGCTGACAGAGGCTCCTATCTTGTTTCAACATGAAGCAAGTAAGGACCTTATTTTGTACAATGATGCTTTACTGAATGGTTTGGAATGTTAGTTAATGTAGGATGACAAGATAATAGCTTATGCTTCAAGATAGTTGAAGCCACATGAGAAGAATTATCTTACCCATGATTTAGGGCTAACTGTTCGTGTGTTTATGCTAAAAATATGAAGGCACTATCTATTTGAAGAGAAGTACTACATATATACATAGATCATAAAAGCATGAAATATCTCCTTACTCAGGAGAAGTTGAACCTGAGTTAGAGAAGCTGGGTAGAGCAGATTCAGGATTTTGATTGCCTAATTAACTACCCACTAGGGAAAGCCAATGTGATGGCAGATACAATGAATGGGAATTTATGATAACCCTAAAAAGTCTAAATGATAATTACAGTACACTTTAAAAGATGCTGCATTGGTAGAGTTATAGATAAAGCCATATTTTAGACAGCAGATTAAGAATTTAGAAGAAAGATGAATAACTAGTTCAAATGGTGAACAAGGCTTAAGAGGGGAAGGCCACAAGGTCTAAGTTGACCAAAAGTGAGTAGTTGTACCATCAGAACAGATCGTGCATATCTTGTATAGAGGACCTAGGGCTATAGATGCTTCAGGAGACATATGAGTCTCCTTATTTTGTGCATCCTGAGAAGAAAGACTTGACCTTGAAATTTTACTATTGGTGGCTTAGTATAAAAAGAGATGTGGCAAAATATGATGCCAAGTGTTAATGTGCTAGCAAGCTAAAGTTCAGCATCAGGTTCCTTTTAGATTATTGCATCTTACAGTAATACTAGAGTGAAAAGGAGAAAATTTGACCATGGGTTGTGTGATGGGTTCCCTTTGACTAAAGGTATATATAGGGTTACATGGATCATTATTGACAGATTGACAAGACAATTCAAGTTATCTAGTCAGGATGGATTAGTCCTTAGAGAGGTTAGCTAGATTATATGTGATGAGATAGTCAGATTTCATGATATGCAAATGGCTATCAATTTTGACAGGGATCTTTATGTTACTTCTAGATTTTGGCAAAAGCTGCAAGTAGCTTTAGGCACCGGATTAGGTTATAATAGAGATTTTCATCCTCAGTTTGACAGACAGTCAAAGAGGGTGATGTGGATATTTGATAATATATTGTGAGATGGTATTATTAAACCTATCGATAATGGGGATCTATATATATATGTCCTTCACAAAGGTTGCCTATGATAGCAGTTACTAGTCTAGTTTAGGGATAGTCCCATATGGGGCATTAAAAGGTAGTCAATGCAAGATTCCTTCGTGTTAGAGTGAAGTTATAAGGAGAAAGATCTCCAGTATAAATTAATTAGAGTAAGGCTAAAGGTAGCCGTGGCTAAGATAGGAACCCTATATTAGTTTAAAATAGAGAGTTACTAAATATACAATTAGAGAAAATGTGTTTTGGAGGTTTCTCTGGGGAGAAGGATGCAAAGGTGTAGGAGAAAGGGAAATTGAGTCCTAGGTTCATTAGATCCTAGGAGAGTACTGACAGGGTAAGACCTCTAGCATATAGACTTACTACCACTTGAGCTACGATAGATACCCAATGTTTTCCATGTTTCTATGCTTAAGAGATATAGATCATATCTATTACATGTGATTTCGATGACAGATATTAAAGTATAGCTAGATTTAAGTTATAAAAAGGAAGTGTTATAGAGATGACTCATGGTATGAGATAGTTGAAGAAATGAGTCTATACACTGTTACAATGCTACAGAGGTACCAAAATACCAAGAAAGTTACCTAGGAGTTAGAAGAGCTAATAAGGGATTAGTATACTCCATTAATTACTCCAGGTAATTTCAAGAATGAAATTTTCTTAAGAGGGGAAGAAATGTAATGCCCGCACTCTAAGGCTCTATGAATAATGCCACTGGGTTTGGGAAGTGCCTTCAGGGTGTCAGGTCACTTGCACATAAATTGAGGCAGTGACAATGGTCAAGAAACTTTGAGGGGCTCAAATCTAATTAAGAGAGGAAAATTTTAAAAATTTAGCAGAACCAATAATTCATTTTGTATTGTAAGCTACCACTTGGTGGAATAAAAATTTTACGGGTTGGGATTGACCCGCGATATACCCAGACTGACTCGAAAAATAGTGGACCCTAAAGTTAAAAAATTATACTGAGTCCATTAGTGAATGAATTTTTGGATTCTGAGGATGTTTGGAAATTCTAGTAATTTTTTAGGTTTGCACACAAATCAAGGTACTGTAGAAATTTCCCCATCAATGGAATTTGGCTACAAAAATTTATGAGCAAGTAGAGGGGATTAAAATGTGAATTTTAAAATAAATGGTGTAATTTTTTGAGGTTCGTGTGAATTTTTATGAACTTTCAAAGTTTTTAGAAAAATCGAATCATTTCGGGATAGCTCGGATGGTTATGGGGCCCACCTCCATACTTGCCAGTTGGCCTAGGGCCTTTGACAAGTGGAATTTCTACTTAAAACAAAAGAGAGGAAATTCCTCCCTTGCTATCCAGGCAATGATGCCATAGCAAGGAAGAATGGCCATATCTCCTTCATCCTTCACCCAAATTTCATTATTATAGTTGCTAAATTCAAGTAGCATATTTGTGAACTGTGGGAAAAAGAATTAGAGGGAAAGGGGCTCTCAATTGGGAGAATGAATTCTCTAAAGTTTCATGTTTCAGACTGCCTAGAAAAACCTGACACCATCTTTTACTTCCTACAGCCATATCTCCCTCATCCCTTCACCAAAATTCATCATTATTCTTCCTAAATTTTCTTTAGGATGTAATAGACTTGAGGGAATTAGTATTTTTTGAAAAGTAGCTTCAAGTAAAGAGATAAAAATCATCAAATGTCTTACAATCATAAGCAGTCCAATAAGCAGCAAAGGTGAGTTTTCATACTTCTCCTTGATATTTTCTTGGTTTTTCTTGACTGATAGTGATTCCTAGTGATGCCTAACTGTGATGGGG
>CANXYI011850862.1:0-13623 GCA_948208565.1 Hura crepitans
GAAAAATAAAATAAAATAAATTAATAATTATCACATCACAAATGTCAATTTAATTGCAGAACTTCTAAATTATATGAAAAACAAATAGAAATAGTCCCTAAGAAATTAATAGAAACATATTATTTGCTTGTATATATTCTGAGAAAGAGTTAATGACAATATTATAGATATAGTCTTTCCTCTCTTATTTTCCTTTTTTTTTATTTCCTATTTTTTTATCATTGGCCGACGATAGTTCATTATCTTTCCTTTTCACTTTATTTTTAATTGTAATCGATAAGTACATATTATATAGATATATTTGATTTACTTCTAGGTTTTTTCTTTATTTTTCTATTGTTTCTCCGATTCTTCCTTCAAGGAGATTTTTTTTTTTTTTTTTTGTGAATATTGCTAATACCCTTCATGGGATCTTTTAGATCTTCCTTGATTTTGTTGAGAAGTATTTTGTCATTATTTTTAACAATGAGATTCAATTAAAGATTAGAAAATCAATTTATAATTTAACATAGATTTCAAGTGGAGTGTACAGATTACTAGATTGCATATCAAGGTACTTCATCAACATGATTGAAAAATATTACATAATGCTATCATCATTTAACTGAAATTATTTTATTATACACTTCTTGATTATTTTAATTATTATATTATTTGTATCAAAATGTAGTTCTATTTTGTAAATAAAAAATTCATAATATCTATAACAAGATTGTTGATAAACAAATCTTTTTTGTAGCCTGTTTTCAAGTATATTAATTCCACTATTACCTCTTGTTTAAAAAACTTTTCCTTGACATTAGTCTTTCTTTTACAACATAAAATTAAGAATATATGAGGTTTGACGTGGCTTTTGTGAGCTTCAAATTTCGGATCTACAGTAATTCCACTGATTAAGATTGTATCAATATTTGATGCTCTGAATTTTTTAATGGAATCCCAACCACAACAAATCATTTGATATTAGCCCCAAAAAAGAAAATGAAAATTCATATAATATTTCAAAAGCTTTCACATTTAGAACCAACATAATTAAACTTTACCATCCAATAAGGCCATATGGTGATTAACCTTTACCATACAATTGGTGGCATTAAGGCTGTATGAATGTTCGTATTGAGAGGAAGATCCCATTGGCACATTAGCCTGCCTACGAGGAATCCATTATGGAATTCCTTTTTTTTTTTTTTTTTAATTTCAGTGGAAATCTTACAGAAACTTGGGATGGATAGGGATTGGAGCAATGTGCAAGTTATGAGACTGATTGCCACTGAAATAAAGCAAACATTACTGTTCCGCGAACTTCAACACACACAGAGAAAGGATCAAATAAATAGAATATAAAACTTATGTTTTCCCATTATATCTCATTAACTAGGGTCTTTTTGAAAATCAATATAAACTTATGACACCTGAACAGCAATTTTTAATTCTAAATTTAAGACATGTTTTATAAAAAGCTAACTAATATATATGTTCATAAAGGATGCAAGAAAAGTACTTGAATTTATTGTATTCTAATTAAATTCTTCGATGTTTGGAGATATAATTACTGCCATTACATTACAAAGGTGACTAATATATTTATTCGCATGATTACACGTTAAATTTGTAACTAAAAATTGTAGCTCTCAAGTGTTGAATCAAACTCAACAGATTTCAGGTATTTTTGAGAAGTTTAAAAATACGCATGAAACTCCTATGAAAATGAAAATGAATTTAAGCTCATCTTGGCTATTCCAATGAGAAGAAAATAGGACAGTAAGCTCGACTTCATCATTCCAACAAAATATAGTACAATATCCTACCCAACATCAGGTGGGGGTCGAGTTCTCCCATGGCCACAAACACACAGAATA
Organism: Hura crepitans; assembly: GCA_948208565.1. Lineage (NCBI taxonomy): Eukaryota > Viridiplantae > Streptophyta > Magnoliopsida > Malpighiales > Euphorbiaceae > Hura > Hura crepitans. The sequence goes on from CANXYI011850862.1 coordinate 1,860, forward strand.
TCCTTGTTGTCCACTCAAGTTTATAAATATATCACCTTGGCCTCAAGTGCCGTTCAATGCTAAGCCACCACCCACAAAAGAAATCTGCCCTTTTAAATGTCAAAACATGTCATATTCCAGCAAAGTCACCAACCACCACATCACCCTCATTCATCGCATAAAGACTTATATCACATTAAGGTATTGTTGTTAATAGTTACAACATTAACTTTATGTGGGTGCGATCCGTGTCAAGCATAAATTAGCATATGAGAATATAAAATGCAATTAGTGGTCGTAATCAAAACCTAATCAAGTTTCACCTACCCCCGCCCATGAACCTGTGAATAAGCATGGTACATCTTTCCATGGTAACTAAAAGAGAAATACCTCGAAAAATAAAATTATTGTTCTTGGTAGCAAATACCCTGAATGATGTTTGTTCTAACTACTAATTTAACATGTATAATATGCACAAAATTACTCGATTGTGAATTCATGAGAATATATTGTAAATCTTCCAGTGCTACATCCTATTATTAACACTTACAAGTTGTTGCAAACTTGGTGCAGCTAGAACTATTACACACCTGCCTTGTCTATTGTGCCTCCTGCGGATTAACATGCCTCAGCCTCAGCCCCACATCAACTTCTCGATTGTTTCTAGTCAAATCAGCATCTGGCATGTTAGAACCCTCTCCCTCGGAGGAATTCCCTGCCTCACTCTGCCTCTCCTCTGTATCTTCTCCATAATTGTGAAGCCTACGCCCGACGAGATAACGGTCATCACGTATGGAGTTGTGGAGGTTAGTGAACCAAACATGGAATCTCTTAGCACAAAAGCAAAACAGGCTGAAGCAGAGACATCCGAGCCACGCAAATCGGTATACAGCTGAGTTTACAACTAATGAGTACCCAAGCACAGGAAACACGCCTTTTGCCAAAACATAAGGTACACAAAGGGCTGTTAGTAGCTTCATTATTATAGGGAACACAATCTCTCGCAGTACCCAAAGGCCTTGCAGCCTCGAGAATCCATCTTCCCTCACCCTTTCAAATTTTATTCGCCAACTTTCATCCACCAGAGGCATCATATGGTCCAACATAACCTGTTTCAGAATTTTTTGAAAAAAAAAGATAAGAAAAAGAAAAATCATTTTAATAACAAATATACCCTTGTTGAACTACATATTCATCTTGTCCACACTCCATGCACAAATTAAAGTTAGAGCTAAAACAGATTCCAAAAGATAGGCATAACAGGCACCAAGCCAACAGTCATATCTAACTATATTAATCATCATAGTCACTAAGGTTAGAGTTCAGAGGTGCAATTCATAAAACTGAAAACATCTGTCAAAATTAATAGAGCAGGCATAGTTCAGGTTTTTTTCCTTATCATTTGGTCCATTTTGGAAAGCAATCAACTTCAATGATGAAGCAGTACTCTTTCACATAATTAACAAAATAATAATAATAATAATAATAACAATAATACGGTAGCTGGAAAAGTCAACAAATTTTCTAGCAAATCATTACTCAAGATGCACAAAGTTTGATTACTCACCAGCCTGGTCCAAATCTTGAGAAATATAAGCCCCAGTGCCCAATCCTGATAGAGAAGGAAAACTGGACTTTCATCTACAGGGACTCGCATTGGCACAATCACCAAAAGCTCAAAAAGCAGCCCAATCAATACTGGAATCACAAATATCTATACCAGAAGCATTTTACAGGTCAAAATTAAAAATGTTGTTATGACAAGAAATGTTAACTGTGTTGAAAATATAGAGGCCTGAGAAATGAAATATCAACCACATACCCATATTGACAACAGTGCAGAGCTCTTGAGGACAATGCCACACCACTTCCAGATGTGGTTGAGCAAAACAGTAGCTCTATTCGTTCTAATTTGCTCAATAGAATATCTAGCTCCAGCTAAAGCAGTCCAAATGACATAACTTCCAATAATGAAAGCATAAAGATCTAAGAACGATATAAAGCAAAAATTAATGATTGTTCTCATTCACATGCATTATGCATCAGGAGAAGTAGAAGGATCCAACTAACTACACATACCATTGCACTTGATGCCATGAGTTATTGGAAGAAGTGGAATAGCATTGAAAAGGGCACGCCCAAGTGATATAGGCACAACAATCAAGGCAGAATTGAAGATAAGCAGAGTCATCCAAGCCACAACAAGCAAGAGGACTATACGGAGAACAAAGCTGTACCTGCTAAAATATGAATCTAAAACAATAAGCAGCACTGTAGCATTCTTGAAGCAGCAGCATAAAACAATACATAATTTCAAATAAGAACCAGTTCAACAATAAAATAAAAATGTGCAAAACTAGTCTTCTATTCTTCAATTATTTTTGTTCTCTTTTAATTGGTCACCATAAGGATGCAAGAGAAATGTCATGTTACTCATGAATAACATTGCAATAGACAATAGTATCAATGATCCAGATAAAGTATAACATGTACAGTGACAGCAGCGAATAATAGCATTAGCAATTAAATAATCAAGGAAAGAGTAGACATTAGCATCTGATAGAAATTAGGATTTAGCAAGAATATTTCTCTCAGCTGTTTCAAATTGAATTTGAAAATATATGTCACCAGAAAGAAGCAACAATGAAATAAAGCTGTCAGATACACAACTATACGTTAAGCATGTCCGAGATAAGAGTAGTCATGCAGATATGTGGGAGATAAAGCTAAAACAGACACTGTGTGTGCGCGCGCGCGCATGCATGCGTGCGTGCGTGTGTGAGGGGAAGTAACACATATGATGGAAACCTATAGATACAACACTGTGTCAAAGCAAATATGAGGACAGAAAAAAATAGGAGAAAGGAAAGGGAAGTATGTCAGGAGTAAAGTGATACGAATTTAATATCACAACATTCAGAAGAAAGCAAAATTGAAAGCCGGAGAGTCCAGTTGCAACTCCTCAAGTAAATTGAAATTCAGAATTAAGTTCATGTGAATTGATTTGACAATATCAGCAAATGCAGAGGTTTTAATACACGAGGTGTGAAAATAATCAGTAAGAACAATACAGAAACAGTAGACAAAAAGGTGTCCTAAACTTCTAGATTTTCTGAGTTTAGCCAAAAAGATTTAAATACAACAATGGAATTCATGTGGTATAAGTAGATTACATCACATGCAGACAAGATCAAAGGTGATATTGATCAAGTTGTAGAGACAGCTAAGAAACTATTGTGAAGATTAATAATGCAAGTGATGAATAGAAAATGATGTGAATTAATAATGTAATACGTACTCTGAATCGGATTGTTCATCGCTATCATACTCCTCAGCAGTACTAGAGTTATCTGCAGCAAGAAGACCAGTGTTTGGATCATCACCAGCAAGAAGTGCCACCAAACCTCGATCCTGTCCACCCAGTTGAACTGCTGGTAGTCTATCCTGCCTTCCTGGCTCTGGATTTCCATTGTCTTGGCTACCATTGTCCTCAGGTCTAGGCAATAAAAATTCTGTTAAACCAAGTGCCCAGCCAACTGCTGTAAACCAATAGCGCAGAAGTGATTTGATAGTGGTCCGCAACTTAAAATGCTCAATGGCAAATGGGATACAGATTTGAACCAGAAGCATGTCAGCAGGAATTTCAGTAAATGGGTCTGATACCCTGAAAAGTGCACATCCACGTGTGAGAAGGCAGAAAAAAGGGAACATATATCCATCATAGAAACTGCAGAAAAATACAGTGGGTTCTTACGAAATGTCCAATGGAAAAATTGAGGGTGCCACCCGCATTGCAAGTTTAACAGGTAAAAATACCAGCATCACTATTAAACTTCCATAAACCGCAACAGATAACAGAACCCTGCGAGCATGCTTGTGCACAGGATCATCAATCAAATCCCGAAATGGGTTATAGTTTGGATCAGCTGGATCTCGAAGAAAATACAGAACTCCTTGACGTAAAACCTACAGGCGGCAAGAAAGAGAGAGAGATTGTCAATTTATCACAACATAGGTTTGCAGAAGTTATCTAATACATTAAACATGGCTAAGAATGATACCCCTCGCAGAAGACTGACAAAGATGCTTATTTGTAGCATGTACACAATTCCTACAACCCAGTGAACCAATGAACTTGCTAATGGAGAAACTGAGAAGAACTGAACTCTTTGAGCCATAGACTTCCCAAACATTCTTATAGTACACACATCCAGCCACCATCCACACATCAAAGGAAATACACCAAGTTCAATCACCAGAAGGAATGCAACCTTAATCATTGTCATCAAATGCCTCATTGCGGCCAAGAACTGCCTGAAAAGGGACGGAATTGTTTCTGCTATGGAAGCAATACCATAAAACCTCCCCAGAGTCAAAGGCTCACCTTTAGTGTACCGTATCAAAGCAACAATTCCAAGGTAGAAAAAGACTACAGAAAATATAAACATGTATCCAATTGCAAGAGTCGTAACATCAGAAAGCCGTGACGTGCCAATACTTGCCCCTTTCAAGAGATCCGCTGACAATGGGGTGCTGATATTCTTTGAGACTTCACTTAATTCACTAGCATTTACTTTCAACATATCTGCAACCTGGCCAAGAAGCCCACCATCTTGGCCTTCAGATGTCAAATTTGTAACAGCAGTAAGTGCATTCTTCAATGTAAAATTGGCTATGGAGAGGGCAGTATCTGTAAGTGGCATGACAGTTGACAACAATGGTCCGCTTGCAGAAGAGAAAAGCCATGATGCATAATAAAGTATAATTCGTCCTAATGTAAAAGGCACAAAGATAACAACACCGAGGAATATCATATTGCTAGCCAGAACCTGCAGAGCAATGTAACCACAACATGAAAAGAACACCTCAACAGATGTGTACAAGAGGCTTGTTTTGTTAACTCTTTGCTTTCACTCCATTGGACTTAACATAAGAATAACATAACAAACCCCATCCCCATAAGAGAGATAGAATTATTTATCAATTACTATCAATGACAAAATAACTGATAAAAAAAATTCTATTTAAGAGAAAAGTACGTAAAACTATGAAAATTCATATCCCAAAACAAATAGAAGGAAAAAAAAAAGAGAGAGAGAGCAAAACCGCAGAATTCTTATTTGGATTTTAAAATGTTAAGGAATGTAATATTGGCAAAGATAGATAAGTTTTTCAACATTTATCAAAAGCATAAAATAATTAAAAAAAATGACCAAAAGAGAATTTATACTCACAGTAAATGCATTTTCAACTAAATGGAAAACTGGACCCTGCATGCCAACAAGCTCATCAAAGGGTACATCTTCAGCACCATCAGCATCATCTAGACCATCAAACATTTGTTCAACGTGAGCCTCTAGACGAGCTGCCTGCATCTCCCACCGAGCAGCAACATTCTCTGCATTCCTTCTGATAATTTGACCAGCCCCAGCAATTCCTTGTCCCCCACCAGCCTCTTCAGCATTTGGTTCACCAGCAAAATTTCTGTTAGCTTGTCCTGGTGGTCGTCTTGCAGCACGGGCACCATTTCTTTCTCCTTCATCTTCTCTTTCAGCATCCTGGCCTCCAATCTCCCTCAAATGCCTAAAGTAATCTCTTAACGAAGTGGCTCCCAGAAAAATGAAGACAATGCTAGCAGATAGTAGGAAACCATGCAGACAATCAGTAAGAATAACTGTGGTAGATATATGACTTAAAAATAATCCTTGTGCTTCGCCAAAACTCCTCACAAAAGCCAAGCGCCATATCCAAAATGTTATAAAGGGAATAATGAGAAGCCAAACTGAAAGAACAAAACTAAGGCGCAAAAAGAACTGCAGAACGTGACAAGCCTTCATTGCCATCCCAACTACAAACTCCTGAAAAGGAAGCCTTGCTGGGGCATTCTCAGCATAAACAGGAGAAAAGGAGAATGCATGCTTGCAGACCTGCAAATTTGCAGAAACCAATTAGAAAAGTTATGAGAAAAAGTACCAGGCAATACAATACATAATAATCACCAAAAATGAACAATTTGGTTGCAAGAGCAACAGCCTATAATGTCATAAAAATGTACTCACTAGACAAAATTTTGATATGATGCTCCTAAAAAATAAGAGAGGAAGACTTGAGAAAGGAAAATCCAAACACTCAACACCTAAAACCATTAATTTCACATTTTTACCCCACATGCTGCTTACCTTGAACATGGGAAGGGAGGGAAAAAAAGATAAAAAAAAAACTTCTTGATTGGGCTGTAATAGAGAATTATAGCTCCTTTGTTAGAAAAAGTCATGCACTTCTTCTGTATTATTAAACTTTCATCCAAAAAATATGAACTTTAGCTTAAAATTCCTGTGAAGGCAATATCATATTGACATATCATACAAAATTTGAAGATTTTTGTTAACGGGGAAAATGTTTAAATACCTAAATAAACCTTGGTCAATCAATTTTCTGCATCTCAATACTTATTAAATTCATACCATCTAATTTCCAATAAAATTTACAAAATCCACAAATCCAATTGAGTTTTTAGCTAAACTTTTTTATGCTAAAACTTTCAATACATTTTAAGAAAGCGAAAGTTACCTCGCATTGACGGGCGTTGCTGTGATTCAACCACTGCAAGAGGCAATCCTGGTGCACAAACTTGATACTTCCGCTACATGCACAAGGATACCGTAAAGGATTCTCCGCATCTCCTGGGTTCCTACAGATCCTGCATACATCTTCCTCCTCCTCATCGTCCTCGTACCTCGACACCGAAGCCGTTGCCGCCCCATCCGCCGACGAAGTACTCTCCTCCTTTCCAATTGAATTGCGATTAGACGCAGTTGAGCTCGCGGAAGACGACGAGGATGATGGAGACGGCTGTATCAGCAAATCATTGGTGTCATTGGGCGGTATGGCCGCCGCGATCTCCATGAAGAAAGGTTTGGTAACGGTAGAGGAGGATGGCGAATTGGCCAAGAAATGACTCGGTTGAGTTCGGGGGCGAGTTGGGATTGGTGACGGAAGTAGAGATCGAAAAACGCGGTTTACGGATTTTTGGATGTTCTTCGAGTTTGAGCAAATGCTCCGGTCGGTGTCTGATGTTTTATTTCTGAATCGGCCGGTTGCAAGTTGCAACAAGACGACAGCTAACGTGGCCGCTCACAATTGGTGCTTGACTAAAATATGTTGATCGTTAAGAGTATATTATTATTGAATTTTTCTAATTATGTTTTTTCAAATAAAAAATATATATTTGAAATATCAAATATGGGACAATTTTCAAATTTGCCTTTGGATTTAACCTTTTGTAATAATTTTATCTTTTGGGTTTGATTATAAAATAAAAGTATTATCTTGAGCATATTATTTTTCGTAAAATGATAAATACAATAAATTAATATTTTATTTTTGTCATCTCTTTATTTCTTTTTTATTGATTTTTTCCCCCAAAACAATTAAAAAAAAAGGAAAAAGTGTTATGGTATGGAAATGTATGTTTAGTAATTGAATAAAAAGACATAGAAATAACAAAAGGAGAGGAGAAATGAGAGAAAAATCAATTTAAAGATTTTCAATAATTTTTGTATTAAAAGTGAAGATAATGATAAAACTCTTACAAAGAGTTAAATTGAATAATAAATTATGTTAATACTGAATTGTGAAATTAAAAATTAGAATATCATTTTGTTCGTTTTATTAGAATAAATTTTAAATAGATATGATATGAATGGTAAAACATACTTATTTCCCTGTAAGAGAAATAAAATTTAAATACATAATTAGTTTTTAAAATTAAAAAATGACAGAAATTTTATCTTAAGAAAAAAGTAGAATAAACATATTAATGATAATCTATAAAATTATAAATTCAAATGAAAAAAGAAAAATGAGACCAAAAGAGAATTCAAATCTTGAGATTTGACCCAATCATGCTACTTATTTTATTTTTGTTGATATTTCAAGGTAGATATTAGAATTAAAGTACAATGTCAAACCCAAATAAAATTGACAAAATAAAAGGCCTACTTTTTTTTTGGGATTAGGACACTATTGTATTGAATTATTGATAATTTAATTTATTCAGTTTTATTTTTTATTTTTTTATTTAATTTTTAAAAGTAAGTTCGGTTTAATCGGTTCTATTTAAATTTTGAAAAACAAAAATCGAAATAATCAAATTTTTTCAAAACGACATTATTTTATAGTTAAAACAATGTCATTTGAGGTTTTTATATATAAACAAATAAAAAAATATATAAAATTTTTATTAATTTAGTTCATTTTTGTATAAATATTAATTTTTTAAATTTGATCCTTATAAAAAAATTTAATCTGATTCGATTCTAAAAATTTTAAATTTTAATTTTCAATTCTAAACTGAATTGGACATATGAACACTCTACCTTAGATCATTGAACCTTCCGATGGGTTGAGTTCAATTTGCTCCCTTTCCCTTTTTTTTAATTTTTATAATATAATTAGACTCTATTTTTATTTATTGATTTACGATTAATTCAATTTATCAAATTAACATTCTATTTATTTTGAGCCGTGAATATTACCCTTATAAATTGAATGAATTTTCTTAAAAAAAAATTGACAAGTAATGTTTAAAAGTTTTTATTTATTTTCTTATTATAAATGAATGCATATCTAAGCTAAAATTATCGTGATCACTTAGTTTATAACAACTAAAATTAATTAGTTTTAACTTATAAAAATTAATTTTATTTATATATTTATTATTATTAATGTTGTTATTTGTTGTTTTATGTCTTGGGCTCAAATCCTAAAAGAAAGCCATGGCCCATCCTCTTTCCTTCCTCTCCTTTTTTTTTTTTTCCTCTTAATCTTCCAATCAAAAATTGACCTAATTTTCCTTTTCTCTTTTGCCCTTGACCTCGCTCCCACTCTCTTGTTCGTCATCGTCGTCTCCATTATAGCTCCTACTACCCATATTTTTGTAAGCTGGTCCTCCCCTTTCAGATTTTCTTCCCTTTTCCGTTGGTAAAAATTGCATCTTTATGCATTCTATATCGCAACTAGCATTTTGTTGTTGTTTTTTTTAAACTCGTGAATTAGTTTTTGGTTTTGTTATTTAAGTAAATTTCAATTGAAAAACCAGCAGTTTTGTTGTTGCCTTTTTTTCTGAAATTATTGTACTGGATTCGGTTGATATGCAGCTTTGTCCGGGAGTTTAATAGTGTTTTAAACATAGATATGCATATTTTTAATTCTAGTATTTGGTATCCGATAAAATTTTTCGACTATTTGATTGCAAGTGGCACAAAATTTATTTGGTTCTGTCCATACTGTCTATCTGAGCTATCGGCACAATAAACCCAGTAAAAATCACGAGTCCAGTAATTCAAGACGATTGCTAAGGGAGCTTGATTGTTTTGCTTATTGTTCAGTCTATACCCTTTTTCATCGGATTTGACTGGATTGGAATATTTGATGATTCACTGTTTTGCCAGTACCACCATCTTAGATTGTTTATTTAGGGAGAATGAAGAAGTAATACTAGAGAAATGCTGTTATATGGTTTTCCAAGATCTAGTTTTTGCTTATTTTGAATTACTTCCGCACCTTACCTTTTGTCAGGGTTAATTTTACTATGGAGCAATTATTTGAACCTCCTGCTGTTTAGATATTTGGGTTTTTCTTTGCGTTAATTTTTTTTTTTAATATAAACAGCAATGCTTTAAGTGCCCTTTGTTTAAATATTTGGGTTTTATTGCTTTCGTCCTTTTGTCTTCGTTTCTTATTATATGGGATTCATTCTCAGAGATTATGGTTCTCTTGGATAGTGCGTGCTTATGCTCTGAGTTATTACCCTGGTTCAGGTTTTCAACTGATGGACGTACAAGAAATAGAAGCAAAACCATCTGAGGAAGTTCCCTTTAGTGCCTCACAAGAGAAGCAAGAAACTCGTGATGAAATGCTATCTAGGCACAGGTAAACGGGTTGGTTTTCCTTTACGCAATTAATTATTGCTTCGTAATCTACTTATGAACTGGAATTGTGTTTCTATTGCTTGTATTATGATGAATTTGTAGCTATTTCTTGACAACTAGATGTACCTTTAACATTTGATAGCATTCTGATGTATAAGTAAATGAACGTGCGAGACATTGATTTTGAGCAAATTATAGAGACGTGTTAATTCAGAAAAATCTTCCAATGCCTCCTTAGAACCACTATCATTGAATCGAGATGTATGTTAATTTTTATGGCAAGTACTTGTTTATTGCAATTTGATAATTTCTCCAAAATGGTCTCATTTACGAGGAGGTTCTTGTCATAAAATTATGCATTCAGAAAGGAGATAGCACAGCTGCAGAACAAGGAAATTGAACTGAAAAAGGCCGCAGCAAAAGGGAGCAAGGCTGAACAGAAAGCTAAGAAGAAGCAAGTCGAAGAGCAAATCTCTCAACTTTCCACTAAGCTAAAAGAAAAGCATGCTGAAGAAATTGCTTCATTAGGCTATAGCACGAGCAGCAATGGAAACGAGAAAAGCAATCTTGACAACTTGGTGAAGGCCATAGCTGGTGTTTCTGTTACCAACCAACCAGAAAATGCCAAGATCAGCAAGAGCGCAAAGAGGAGGGGAAAAAGAGCTCAGCAAGAAGCAGAAAGAGAGCAAAGAATTCAAGAAGAGCAGAGCAACATCGTGAGTGACCGGATGATTGAAAATGAGAAATTGAAAGTGAAGCTTGAACCGCTTGGACTGACCGTCCATGAAATAAAGCCAGATGGTCATTGCCTCTACCGAGCAATTGAAGATCAGCTAGCTCTCTATCCTCGAGGTTCTTCTTCCTATACTTACCTGGACCTTCGCAAAATGGTTGCTGCATACATGAGAGAGCATGCCTCAGAGTTCCTTCCTTTTTTCCTATCAGAAAATATAGATGGAGATTCAGACGATACACTAGCAGAAAGATTCGATAATTACTGTAAAGAAGTTGAGTCTACATCGGCATGGGGAGGACAACTAGAGCTCGGGGCTCTGACTCACTGTCTCAAGAGACCTATAATGGTATATTCCGGGTCCTTCCCTGATGTGGAGATGGGGAAAGAGTACAAATCTGATGATTCAAGCATACTGTTGTCATATCATAAACATGCATTTGGACTGGGAGAGCACTACAATTCTGTGGTACCAAAAATTTAGGTAGGCAGAGTTATGCTAAATCACCTGCTGGAGTGGCATTCTGCGACGCAGGTTTAGTTTTCTGTATTATTTTCATAGACTAAACATGATTTGAAGCTTTAAATGCTAACAGCTATAGTTGCATAGTCACATTTGTTTGAAAATTTTCTTGCTGAACATGCTGGATGAGTTAGACAAGTAACTCTCTCCTGCTAGAAATTCTGAGTTTCAGAGCTTAAGTCAGATTATTTTCAGATCGACTTGAGAAATCAGTTGAAAGAACTACAGCTAACGTATATGGTGGATGTTGAGCTTCATGATTATTTTGGAAACACGAGGGGCTCTCTTTAACCTTTTAAAATCATTGTGTTACTCAGGGGATAATTGCTCTTTAATTATTGTGCTTGCCTGCAAAAGTCAAAAAGCATTGTGCCCATCATTTTTAGCTTTCACAAAAGACATTTGTTCCCAATAATTAATGAAGCCTAAGCTTTGGAAATCATCGGTTAGAATCAAATAATGGTTCCTAAATTTTGTTAGAAATTTAATTGAATAAATCAAATTATTTTCTATTGACTTGCATATTTTGATTTATATAGTTTATTTTTTATAATATATTTTTATATTCTATATGGACTAAATATATATTATATTTAA
>CANXYI011850863.1:0-12543 GCA_948208565.1 Hura crepitans
TGAAAATGTAAATGTTAATTTTTTTTTAAATTGAAAAGTTAAGAAAAATAAAAATATAGAATTATGAATTTATGGTTAAATTTGTAATATTAAATAATAAAAGAATTATTTCTTTATAAAGATAGTAATCTAATGAAAAAAATTAAGATAATAATCTAAAAATTGTTATATTTAGATTTCAGTGTTTATGCATTTAAAAAGTATAAAATTACTATCAATAGCATGCATAAGACTACCTATTTTGTGCAGATGAAGCTTGTTGGAATGTGGATGGCAACATGGTTCATTTTGTCTTTGCATCTCCTTTTCTGTAGATTTAGAGCTCATTAGGCTTTTTGCTTCCCACCTATTCCCAATGTATTATTGACTATTAAAATTAGATACATAACCATCCATTCTAAATACAGAGTGTTGGTTTTCATGAGAGGAACATAGTGGACTTTAAAATTTTTTTTGAAAACAATATAAGAGTAATAGATTCAAAAGATTCAAAATTCATCAATAACAGAAAACTTTGCAGCATTTAGATGTTTACCATTATCAATGAATCTACAAATCCTTTTCTTTAGCTCTTCTCACCTAGTTGTCATAAAGCACAATGATTCTCATAGGGAACACCTCCAAGGTATCCATACAAGAAGCTAGAGGAGAGAGGCTATGTGAATTTTAAGAAGCTAGTAAGAAATTCGCAAGGATGAAAAAGAAAAGAGAATTGCGTGTAGAAGAATTTCGTGGTGGCTAATTCTTACTCTATTATATGTCTTCTTCTATGGATACTCATAAGGGGTTTAATTATATGTTTTTAAACCCTTATAGGTTAGATTTTAACTCTTAAAATTTTGACCTAAACCAACCCTAGAAGCCCATGGTTTGGTCTCCCTAATAGGCCTATGCGTATAAGCCTTGAAGTGGCTTATGTGCATATTGCACCTTTCCTACTTGGGCTGAACTTATGTGGCTTAATAAGGCCCTATAACTAATTAGCTAATGGTTTGATTTAAGCCACTTTTAACTCCTAAAAGGTCTAATTAAATTTGACCTAAATAGCACTACATATTGAGCTTAACAAGGCTGAGTTTACAAAAACCCTAATTCTATTCTTTTACACACCAATTGGGCTTCAAATCCAATTATTTATTATTCCCATTTAATTCATATATTAATGATATCTAATATCATTAAACCATTTAAATACTTTAAATCTCATCACATTTCTTTTTGTGTATGACCTTATAGGTTTTTAAGGTACGTTGGCAGTACATAGTGAATTAGAGTCCTAGTTTAACTTGGACTCTTTTGGTTCAATCCCATTGGCTTCATAACTAATTCCCAATTAATAATTTACATATGTACAAGTCTTGATAGGTATCTAGCAATACATCAAGACTATCTAAGTATCAAGTGGTTTGACTTAACCCTTTCATATCCAGTTACTGTGCAATTTGTCTTTTCACTATACTTTATCTCGTTTAGTTTTAAATAGAGACTTGTGTCAACTCAATACGTAATTAAGTATATCTAATTATGCCTTAAACATGTTAGTTCTAATATTTGCATCCTTATTTCAAAAATTCCCCTATGCATCTAATTCACCCTTACATTTCACTTTGGCCAAAGATAACCAAAATAAAGACATATTAGAGCTGTGAGACAAACTCTCCATTATAATTAGAGGTGGTAAATCCTTTATTGATGACTCAATTACCTTCAAGTATCTCGAGCTATACCTAATCTCTTAGCTATGTATATACCATAGTGAAGTAAAATCATCGGAGTCAAAGCATAACTCTTGATACTTAAGATAACCTTAGTGATCTCAAGTTAAAAGATACTTGTACTTACTGATATAATGATATTATTTCACTGACCTAGATTATGTATCCATATGAATGTCTTATATTGCACCTCTAATGGATTTGTTTCTCAAACAAGCATCCACATATTAACTCCAAGCATTATCATGCTTATAGCTTATGAGAACCATTACTGGACTCGAATAAGAGATCACATGAAATTATTTTACCTTTTTTAAAACCTTTATTAACATACATACTTATTATTTAATTAAATATATAGTTCTTTTTATCTAAATAGTTTTATTTTCCATTTTATTGAGAATCTAGTTAAATGGCTATCTAGGGGAAAAACTAAAAATTCAACCTGCAAGAAAAACACTTCTATAAAATCTCCAACCTTAACTCATCATCATTATAGGATCCTCTTAATCCTCCATAATCACATAACATCTACTCAGATCACAAGGCAATGCTGGTATCTCATCACATGCAAAGTAGATACTTGTCATACATTCCATATATTTTTACCATTCCACATTCAATGTAACATCACAAAAACCCCAGATATATAAATTGTGTAGCATTCGAAATTTCAGGATTTGTAAACTGAGTTTCTTAAGGAGCATGAATATTATTCCTAATGCTTGAGACACTAAATGAAGGAAATAAAAGGATTATGAAATCTTAATAGGAAAGTTTTATGATGAATTATGGTTTAGAGCTAAACCAATAAATCAGAGTTTTACTTTGATTTATCTGAGACTTTATTTACTTGATATTCCAATAATTTAAAAAGGCAAATTTATTTAAGTTGAATATGGAATATTGGGTAGTGCAAGATAAGTCATCAATATCGAGAAGTGGAATCTCTCTCTCTCTCTCTCTCTCTCTCTATATATATATATATATATATATATATATAAAGATGTAGGAGATTAAAATAATATATGGATAAAAAAGGGTATTATATTGAAAATTAGAAAGTTCAAGGATTTAATTAGGAATTTTCCAAGATATGTTAAAAAAAGGGGACAACCAAATGAAAATAAAAAATGAAAATAGGAAGAAAGAAAGGAAACATGGGGGAAAAAGAAAGGGACCCAACAATAAAGAAAGAAAGAAAAAGAAAAAGAAAAAGAAAAGAGAAGGAAGATCTATCGTTACGCACCATAGACATATATATGCATGTATGTGTTTATGTGTGTTAAGAAAAGCTTGAAAAATACTAGTTTATGAAATAAATTTAAATCATGAAATAGGAATAGAAATGTGGTTATATATAAAAATCTCTTTTGTTTATGATTTTATCAAAGAACATATGTGCTCTAAATATACAAAGTGCAAATGGTTAAATAAGTGCATAATTATGTGAGTATCTAAATGAAAGTGGTGCCTTATGGTGATAAATGAAATTACTTATGATAGACCTTAAGTGGTTTTATGAAAATGAGCATGCACATTGTATGTAGTTATTTGAACTTGAACAAGTTAGGAACTATAATGGCCAAAGGATATTTGTATGGCTAAAGGTTTATTAGTGTGTGTGCACATAAATGACATGTTGAGTTGTGTATTATGGAATCTAATGAATGCGTTAAAATGATTTGAATGCTTAGAATGTATTAGAAATTGAGTAGAAGTGTTACTTTTACTATAATTTCAAATGATGCTCTAATATGTAACATAATGAGATGTAAATAGCTAAATTTAGATTATATAATTAGAAGGGCATAAAATGTGTTTAATTTGCTTATTTGGTATGATTATAGATGAATGAAAACAAAAAGAAGCATTAAGCATGTGATATGCTCATTAAATGCTTTAGAATGGGTGTATATTATTAATATGTGAAAGTGCTTTTATGTATATTTTTGAGTATGGCATTAAGTTATCAATACATGAATGATAGTGTATGATCTAAAACATAAAAATATGGTCTTTCTTATTGTATGGTCGAGTGGCATAGGGTATGCTATGTAAGTATGCTCAATTGAATGTAATACCTTATTATGTAAGCATATTGATAGGTATGTATGTGTGTGTAACTCATGACCTATGTGTGGAAATGCATTACCTTTAAATTTTGAGTTATGTATTATGATGGATTGAATGCCTGAAGGTGAAAATTGATGTAAAAATAATATTTGAGGCATAAATAAGGGAATGGTCGAATAGTCCTAGGAGATAGCATGCATTTAATACACTAAAATGCTAAGTTAAGTGTATATTTGGCTTCACAAGCAAAATGAAGAGTATCATCAAAATAGACCCATTTAATGAATTAAAAAGTATTATTATGAGTATTTAAATGTGTGTATGGCAATAGAATGGCTAAATGATTGTAAAAATTAAAATGAGCATGGAAGTGAGGTAAACTATTTTATTGAAAGCTAAAAAGGCCTTAAAGGCCAAAATTTACATAATGTGTTAGAAATTCATAGATTTTGAGTTCATAAGGCATAAATGAGTTAGAAAATGACTTTAAAGTGAGTTATATAGGGTGATTAATAAATTGTATAAGATAAACCTAAATCACCTAATATAACCGAATGGTTAATAATGGGCTATACACTTAATGTTTAATGAATTGTGTAAAATTTGTGTATACATGTTTTTATTTCATATTTTTGAATATGATTGTGAAGTAAATTATAAAAGAGGTGGATTTTAAGACCTAAAATAGTCTTAAACCTAAAATAGACCCTAAAAAGGCTATTAAGAGCACATTATGCCATAAGATGGAGATTTAATGAATATAAAGGCATAAATGGACTAAAATTCCATATGACCTTAAATTGAGTATGTAAATATGAAATGCAAGCTAAAAATCCACAATTGAAGTGGATAATGCTTTTAAATATGAATATGGCATAATGTGATCAAAATGGGCATTAAGGCTCAAAATGGTATTTTCAATATGAATACGTAGTTTTAGTCATTTAATAGCTAAAATGTGCATATTAAATGCTATATAAACTTAGTTAAGATGGTGAAATTAAATAAAATGGTTTTTAGCCCATGAGATGCAACAACCTAGGAAATGGATAGGTTAATCGGTCAATTAAGGGATATAGTAGCTGCTAGGGCACTTCGATACTTAGATGAGGTCCAAAGGTACAGTTGTAGTCTACCTATAGATATATATGTTGGGGTTTTTAGATCTAAGTAGGTGCAGCTGTGCAAGTCGAGTTAGACACTACACTATACTGGTGCAGCAACCTTTAGGTTCAAAATGTGGGCCATTACACAACATATATCACTATGCGGGTACAGCCACGTAATTGGGTTAGACACTGCACTATGCTGGTATAGCAATTGTTAGGTCCACAATATGGGCCATTGCACAATTCATGAATTTGTTATCTATAAAATTGTGGTACTCTTTTATGGGTATAAGTTAAGATAATAAGGTAAAACAACAAATCAATATGTAATACATTTCACGACATTTATATGACAGATAAATGCATGCATAAGTTGAAAATGATAAAATTTAACTAGTGGATGACATTATATGTTTGTTTGCCATACATGTATGACATGGACATCACTGCGTATGATATATGTCAATTGTTTGTGAATATGACATATTCCCTTTTTGGATGAGTGATATGCAATATAAGATAATAATGTAAGTCTTGACATTAGTATGATAATCAAGTGCATGTATAATTGTTAATGGCTCATTTGAATGAGTTAATGATTTTGAATGATTTTCTGTCATATAAATGCATATATATTAGACATCACAATATATATTGTATGTATTTTAGGCATGAATATTGCATGGTATGATGTGTTGTAGGATTCATGTATTGTTTTCATATAATTGTAACTTAGATATATGCAGAGTTGGAAAATATATTGAAAAGGTGATGTTATGGGGTTTTTATGCATGAATGCCTGATTGAAAAAGAAAATATTATGCTTTGATTGGAATATTTCATACATATGCCTTATATCAATAGATGTACTTAAAGGAATGTTTTAGATAAGTATTCTTATATGTATTGCTATATACATATATGTTTCTATAATATTACTATAACTTACTTGTAAAAAGAGAAATTAAAATATATGGCATGGAAAATATAATTGTATGTTATATAACATAGTAAACTTAGGATACATTGCTAAGCAAATTTTTGCTTAATGCATAAGTGGTTTGGACATGTAGGTTTATATGGATTCTGGAGACATGCAATGGCTATGGTGGGCACTGTCCGTGAAGAACCTAGAAAGGCCAAAGAATAATGTATAAATGATTATTATCATATGTAAAGCTTTATATACGTTATATCTATCTCTATAAGGTTATGAAGTAACCTATATATGTAGTATAGTTATAATAATAGAGTAATGCAATTATTTGGTTATGGTGCAGTTTGTATGAGAAAATGTGATCTCTTGTATATAAATTGCTGTACCATGATTAGAGTGGTTTGATGATAAATATGTTATAGATTAATGAGTGTGCTATAGTAGTTGATAAGAATGACTGTGGTGGTATGTTAATTGTGAATGGTGGTGATTAGAAGGGTCATAGAGATATAAGGATGAGTTTATATAAGTGTTTTTACAGTTTTAAAAATTTTAGAAAGTGCCTTAGACAACCATTATGCTACCATATTTTCAACATGAAAGTTATATAAGTTGTAGATGATTGGTTATAATTTTTAGTTTATAGTTTATAGAATTATAGGTTCATTGCATTATAAAATACAGTTTCAAGTTTTAGTGACAAGATAAGTATGTTTGATTGTAAAAGTCATGTGATGCTTCTTACATAGGTTCATCAACCAGACTAGTTAAGGGGTGCTACATTCAATCATGCAATTCAGACACATATATATTCAATAAATAAGTTTAGTACAATTACTTATATAGTCCAAGTTCATAATTTACATTATATAGTCTAAGTTCATAATTTACATTATCTTGGTCAAGCCCACCTAACCTATATATGAGTGCCATTATACATGTTACATCATAACAAAATATACAAAATGCATACCCCCAGACTAGAAGGCTAAGTTGCTACACTGCTACTGTAAGGTTGAGTGGAATGAGTTATCTATAACCTAAGCATAAAAAAACTAATATGCTAAGCATACACTTAGTGGTGAATTCAATAGAACATGCATTGAAACATTCGAGCATAGATTACATGTTAAGCACATGCTGTCATAGAACACACACTTAGAGTATTAAATAATAAAATACGTAGTTCTTACTTGCTCGTACATACTTTACCTATGTTATTCCTTAATTATGTTCACAAGATTTGTATCATTTAACATTCCATAATTTATTTAATTAATCAAATTGTGATGTTACTTTAATAGTTATAATTATCTTAGTTTAAATGCACACATTCTACTTTAGTTATTTAATGTTTTAGCCCATACTCGAGAGATCATATCCTAAATATTGGATAATAGTATCCAAAGGTGTATGGGGGACACATTTTAAACCTCAATGGCCCTACCTATCATATCATAACATAGAATGATCAATTGTGCAGGGGTTCTCTTACAGATCCTCGATGGCTATAACCATCTTAAAAAGATGTGTAGAGATCCATATTCTGGACCTCGATGGCTGCACCTATCATAACATAGCATGAAAATACCATAACATGTGTGCTAGCCCTTATAGACTTCAATGGCGACTGCATTTGCACTAGCATATCAACAAGTAATCCGTCAATACAAATTGTGTGGGGATTCTCATTCACAATCTCGATGGTCACACCGATCATATATGTGGGACACCCTAGTGTCCTATCAACTGCGAAGTCCTTAGTTGATTAGTCAACCTATCCAATAGGTTGTTTAACTAATATAGGTCTTATTACATTTTATAAGTTTATTACCATGTTACCATTTCATTCTTAATGTGTTAATATTCATCATTTCTTTAATTCCATCAAACCATTCATCATGTTACATAGTTTGACTACTCATATATCATCATTCTCTTCCATACCAATATCATGCCATTCATTTCTTCTCATATGCACTTTTAGTTAACCATACACATAGAATCACTTGGTCTAATCCCTAATATACCACTTGACCATACATGTTTAGTGGCTAATATAACCCAATTTTAAAATATTAATCATTTTTTAATCATTTTATGATTAAATGTCTCATTATCCATTATTAAATCATGTTCATGGATCATATACTCACACCAACTTATTTAGCCATATAGATTTATGACACAAACAATACATTTTCCTCTCATTTCTTATTCTTACATGACTTTACTTATTCAATTAAGCCAATTGAACCTTAAACCACACATACACCTCATAAATCTTAGTGTGACCACTATGTCCAAAACCATTCCATGTTTATTTCTTCCTAGTTTCATAATCCAAATATGCTCAAACCATTCATGTATGGCTATATATGCATTAGTTACACCAAACCTCAACCATAAACACATGCACATATATGGCAAACCCACTTGGCCAAAGGATACCTCCTTACATCTTTCATTTCTCACCATTTTCTTCACCCTAACATATTCTAAACATCTAAGTAACATCATTCATACCTTACTTGAACACTAAACCATGCATATGTGCACATACCACATGAAACATACACGTGAACATACACTTAAACATAGGAAGTCAATACTATTCAATAAATCTAAAACACTTTAATTTAGATCCCTTATGCCTTGTCCTTCCATTTCTTTTGCAAATTCCTTCATTTTCTTTACAAACATATTCAATTTCAAGTTAGAAAAATTCATAATAAATTCTTAAGCATTCAAAACTTAAAATTAAGCATAGATACATTTGCTTGCCATTGAATTCTACCTTAGAAAAATTTAAAACTAAGAAATTAAACACTTGCATGTTACCTTGGCACTTTTCATTCAAGAGTAAATTCTCTAATTCTAGCCTTATTTAAGCAAAACTATTGGTAGAATATTGATCTAAGAGTCATAGAAGAATGATTCGTGGTAGAAATTAATTGAGATTAGTGTCTTATAGTGGTGGAAAGAAAAAAAGTGAGCTAGAGACAAAAGGTCCATGGCATTAGCAACTAGAAAGGGAAGATGATGGCTTTGGTATTTCATTTGAATATAAATTTCTTATTTATATGATGAATTGGATGGTTGGATGATTGACATATATATTTCCTAAGGTGGATATTAATTCTTGCCTTTCCTCATTTTAAAAATTAATTCTTTGATTTTGAAATGTAATTTTAATTCTCTCTTTGTGCCAATAATTAGGAAAATATGTGACTTAAATATTTCGAGAAAATTGTAATTTAATTCTGAAATAAACTATTTAAAATAAATAATTACTTATTTAATTAATTTTGTTAAATTATTTCCCAATGTCAAAAAATTCTAAATCTAGCACCATTGGCTTAGTTAGAGTTTTTGAGCATCAAATAGTGTCATTTTTGCATTCTTTTAAGCACTTTTAAAATATTTTATCATTTAGCTTTAACTAAGTTGATATTCACAAGATACCGCTGTGAAAACTTTACTTGCATTTTTAACCTCTTAAATGACATGGATTTCATTCTAAATTTCACCCATAATTATGTTATAATTAATACTTCCATTCAATAACATAAGTGTGACTCGGACCTTGGGAAACATTAGTTGCTATTTGGGAAATACTATTTATAACTTGGAAAATTATAGGCATGATATTCTCTTCCCCTTTTAAAATAATTTTGTCCTCGAAATTATTTGATTCAAATAGGTAAGGATACTAAGCCTTCATTTGCTTTTCACTCTCCTATGCAGCTTTGTCTGTTTTGTGATTCTTCCATAATACTTTCACTAGAGGCACTTGCTTGTTTCTTAATTCCTTAACTTCTCATGCCAAAATCTGCACTGGTTCTTTTTCATAAATGAGATATAGTTATAGTTCTATTTCCTCCATTGGTAGTACATGAGAGGGATTTGATCTGTATTATTTTAACATAGATACATGGAATACGTAATGGATTTGTTACAATTCTAGAGGCAAAGCCAACTAATGGGCCACTAGTCCTATATGCTCTATATTCTCATATAGACCAATGAACCTTGGGCTTAACTTTCCTTTTTTTGTCAAATTAGAACATCTTTTTCCATGATGATAACTTAAGGAATACCTTGTCACTGACTTCATATTCAATGTTCTTGTAATTTAAATCCACATATGATTTTTGTTGGTTCGAGGTTGCCTTTAATCCTTTTATGATATTCTTAACTTTCTCCTTGACATCCTTGATTAAATCATGTCCCATTAGCTTACTTTCACCCAATTCACTCTAATAAAGTGGAGTTTTACACTTCTTTCCATACAATGTTTCATATGGTGCCATACCCAAACTAGCTTGATAGCTATTATTATATGCAAATTCTGTTAAGGACAAATAATGATTTTAGTCTCCTTTAAACTCTATGGCATAACTTCATAACATATCTTTAAGCACTTATATGATTAAGTTATGAACATGAGTATCATAATTACTTAGCATTAAGGTTGTTTAGGTACATTAATCACATGAACAACCTATTTAGGTTATCCATTTGTTTATGGGTGGAATGCTGAACTGAATGTGAGGTGAGTACCTAAAGCATCATGCAATTTCTTTCAGAATCTTAAAGTGAATCTTGGATCTCAATTAGATACAATAGAAAATGGATATCATGTAGTCTCACAATTTTATCTATATATAACTATGTTAGCTTCTCTAGAGAGTAATCTATTTTGATAGGGTTAAAGTGTGCTATCTTAGTTAGTCGATCTACAACCACCCACACAGCATCACACTTATTTCTAGTCATAGGCAATTCCATTTTGGGATTACTATAAGGTGGAGCAACCTAGAAAGAACTTGATATTCAGCTTTAACCTGTTAACATGTGAGGCAGTGAGTCACGTATTTAGTCACATTTCATTCTTAACCACTAATAATATAGTTTTAGATTGTGGTACATTTTCATACTTCCAGGGTGCATTAAATAGGGATTGTCATGTGCCTAATGTAATATCTACTTCTTGATTTCCTCCATATCTAGTACACATAATTGATTATAATGGTATAGACACCCATTTACTTTAATCTCATATTCGGTAATCTTTCCCTCTTTGACTTGACTTATAACATGTATAAGCTAACTATAGTGAGTCTGTGCTTCCTTCACTTGTTGGATTATATTAGGCTTTACCTGTAATTCTGCCAGAAGTGATACATCATTCAAATACTAAAACCTAGCATTCATTGCTCTCATAGTTGCTATAAATTTTTGACTTACTGCATCAGCTACCACATTAGCCTTTCTTGGATGGTAATCGATTAGACAATTATATTCTTTTATCAATTCCATCCATTGCCTTTACCTCAGGTTTAGTTCTTTTTATGTGGAGAGGTATTTTAAGCTCTTATGATATATATATATATATGTAGCATTTCTCACTATACAGATAGTGCCTCTGCACTTTAAGGCAAAAATAATAATAGCTAATTCTAGAACATATGTTGGGTAGTTTCTTTCATTAGGCTTTAGTTATCGGGATTCAATGTTACCACTTTTCCATCTTGTATTAATACACACTTGAGCCTATTTTGTAATGCATCATTGTAAATAACAATATCCTTCCCAGACTTAGGTTGTGTAGAATGGGAGCCTCAATTAAAATGGCTTTCAATTTGTCAAAACCTTCTTAGCATTTATCATCTTGTAGAAAACTCATACCTTTCCAAAGCAAACATGTTTAAGGAGCAGCAATCAAGGAGAATTTTTTGACAAATCACCTGTAATAATCAGCTAGTCCTATGAAACTCTAGATTTTTATCACATTTCCAAGAGGTTTCCACTCAAACACAGCCTTAATCTTGCTTGGGTCTACTTTAATGCCATCAATTGAAGTAATGTATCCCAGAAAGGCCACTTCATTCAACCAAAATTCATATTTACTCAACTTGGCATATAACTATTTCTCCCCCAGACTTTATAGGATCAACGTCAGACACTGCTCATGTTCTTCCTTGGTTTTTAAGTACACTAAGATATTATCAATAAAAACCACCACAAATCAATTGAGGTATGGTTTAAAGATTTAGTTTATCAGGTCCATGAACATTGTAGGGGCATTAATAAGCCTAGATGTCTAAGAATTCATAGTGTCCATACCTATTACTGATAGCTATTTTAAAAATATCAGATTCCTTGATTCTCAATTGATAGTATCTAAATCTCAAATCAATCTTTAAAAGTACACTGGCTCTTATAATTGATCAAAAAGATCATTAATCCTTACTAATAGATATTTTTTTTGATGGTCACTTTATTCAGTTGTCTATAATTAACACACAATTAGGGTGAACCATTTTTCTTCTTTACAAATAATACTGACACTCCCCAGGGTGAGACACTTGGTTGAATAAAGCCTTTATCAAGCAAATCTTACAATTTCACCTTCAATTCTTTCAATTCTATAAGTGAAATATGATATGGAGTTATTGATACAGGTGCTATACCCAAATACACTTTAATCTCAATCTCAAAATCAAGCTCTTGCTTTGGTGGCAATCGTGGTAATTCATTTAGAAACACATCTTGAAATTTTGATATCATTGGTATCTAATAAAGATTCAATTTATTCTTCTTTGTACCTTATGAGCCAACTATGCTTTACACCTTTTCTGTATCAGCCATGTCATGCCTTGACTTTTGGTCTAATTTACTCACACATAGAGTGAGAATGGAT
>CANXYI011850908.1:0-11051 GCA_948208565.1 Hura crepitans
AACGATCGTTCTCTTCGATTATATGTGGATTTCCAATAGTTGAATAAAGTGACCATCAAGAACAACTATCCTCTACCATGAATTAATGATTTATTTGATTAGTTTAGAGGATTTAGAGTGTTTTCCAAGATTGATTTGAGATCTGGTTATTACCAATTAAAGGTTAAAGAGGTAGCAATGGCTAAGACTGCTTTTAGAATATGTTATGGCCATTACAAGTTTTTGGTAATGCCATTTAGGCTTATCGATGCTCCTGTGGCTTTTATAGATCTCATGAACCATGTCTTTTGACCTTTCTTGGATCAGTTTATGGTAGTCTTCATTAATGATATTCTGGTTTACTAAAAGAGTAAGGAAAAGCATGAATAGCACTTGAGAATAGTTCTTCAAGTGTTAAGAGATAAGAAGCTCTATGCCAAACTCAGCAAATGTGAGTTTTAGCTAAGTAAGGTGTCTTTTTTAGGACACTTAGCTTCTATAATAGGTATATGAGTGGATCCTAGCAAGATTAAAGCTATTATCAAATAAAAGCTAAAACAATAGATATCAAAAGTTTCCTAGGTTTGGTGGATTACTACAGATAGTTTGTCAAAGGGTTTTCCTTAATTGTAGCACCTATAACTCGCTTGTTAAGGAAAGATGTTAAGTTTGTTTGGGATGACAGATGCCAAGAGAGTTTTGACAAGTTGAAGATTATGTTGACAGAGGCTCCTATCCTTATATAGTCGATGTCTAGAAAGGGTTTCACCATTTATAGTGATGCATCTTATAATGGTTTAGGGTGTGTTCTTATGTAAGAGGGCAAGGTTGTTACATATGCTTTAAGACAACTAAAGCATCATGAGAAAAACTACCCTACTCATGATTTAAAGCTTACAGCTATTGTATTTGCTCTAAACATTTGTAGAAACTATCTCTATAGAGAAAAGTTGTAGCATCCCTTGCTGATTCCTAAAGGAAATAGATAAAGAGCGCTACTTCTCGGTAAGTCACCCACCTTAGATTTCCCCGAGGCTCATTCGTTTAACACTTATGTGACTTTGACTAACTTTAACTTAAATTGGCCTTTCATTTCTTATCTATGTATAACCTTTCATTACTACCTAGTTTAGTCTATTAAAACACTAGATTATGTATGTCAACCATTTACAGAAAATCGGATAGCATAACGGCTACCTATGTAAAAAGCTCAAAATTTTTCCTGCAAGAAAAATGCTTCTAAAATAGTTTCCATCCAAAACTCACTCCTGGACCCTTCTGGTCCCCTAAACATCATTAATAGCTAACACAACAATCCATAGGGTCTCAGACCCATAGACATACAAATACAAGCATGCATCTCAATACATATCAAAAGCCAGGTTTATACTGCCATTTAATTATCTATCTCAGTTTTATATACTTTATACACACTACAGACTTTACACCTACTATACATGAGCGACTATATACAAAACCAAAAGGGTAACCAATTGTAATGTACCAATAGGACTTTAAGGTAGCTACATGGCTCCTGCTAAAGCTGGATAGCTAACAAGTCTACGGCCTGAACATTGAAACACCAACACACTGAGTATAAACTCAGTGGTGGAATAGAGACAATAAAGTATGTCACACATGGAAGCACACATATAAGTCATATATACACATACATAGATACAATATTCTACATAGTCATGTAATGTATCAGACTAGATGCCAGTTGCCTTATTCAGTCATTTCTATTTTGTCATCAAGTCAAAGTTAATATCTTTTAAATTCATGATTAAGTTCAATACCATTTAGGCCCATAATAGACAAATGACACTTTAACAAATCGGATAGCGGGATCTATCCTGTGCAGTGGCCCACATTTTAGACCTCGGTAACTACACCTACCTCACCCGATAGTAGGGATCAGTCCATAGACCTCTCAATACTGAATTGGTAGATAGTAGGGATTAGTCCGTAAACCTCCTAATATTTACGAGTGAGATAGTAGGGATCAGCCCCATGGGACCTCCCAATACCTCGAGTCAGATCTCTAAGGCATCATAGGTGGATAGCAAGGATCAGCCCCATAGGACCTCCCAATATCCACAAGCATCAAATGAATAGTAGGGATCAGCCCAGGTGGACCTCTTATTACTTGAGTGTGTAGGGTTTATCTCAGAACCTTGGCGGTTGCACCCGCCACATCCGATAGACAACAGTGGCCCTAAGAGGACCAAACTGCCTAGCAGCTGCTAATTCCCTAGTTGACCAGTCAACCCACCCAATAGGTGTCTAACTGATAGGCTGAATTACTATTCATTATTTAATTATGACATCTATATTTATTTTCACTATGTCTCATGTCACTCTTGCCAATGAATTGCATTACAAGCAGTATTTCATAGAAAATGGCATTTTTAGCCTATTATCGCAATTTCACTATTCATTTGGTCATTTTATGGGCATGTTACTATTCATTTGGTAAATTATAAATTTTGTTTCTTTCATAACATCCAATATACCAATCCAATCTCTAAGGTTTTTCCACCAATCTTTCATATAATACCACATGAACTATATGTCATAACTATGCCACCCATGGCACACATATAAGCATCATTTTGTTAGTCATTAATTAGGTACACATTACATGTTCAAGTAAGTCATTATTTGCCTATTTTCCATACCACACATGTCAATGTTGTTGCCTATTTTCCAAGCATGTTTAATACCCCACATCTACAATCCAAATGCCATGCCTACATGCCATATGCATCATTATCCATGCCATGCCATACACACATACCATTCGACCATGCTATGCCTACACACTTCCACATGCTTTCTTTACCCAAATGTCATACATATCATATTATTTAAACACTATTAACATAATTATATCCCTTATTTACATGCTTATCATGCCAAACACACTAAACTTGCATTTCCATAGATAAAACATGCACATTTGCATGGCAAGCCATATGACATACTTAATTTAACTCTATTTCACATACCTAAGGTGTGAAAACACCCTTTTCTCCACCACTCTGAGGCTTGAAACCTTGCTCTCCTTTAATGGATTCTTTTGGCCCTAAACATACACAATCCTAGCTTAGAAAAATTCTCAAAATTTCTACACAACTCTAAATGAAAATCTAAAACTATGGCTATTCTCATAATACCCTAAACTACCTAGAACAAAAATAAAAATTGAAATAAAATCACTTACTCACAAAAAGAGCACCATTCATCAAAGTTAGATTTCTCTTTTTTTTTAGCCTCTGATTTCACTTTCTATAAGAGGAATTAGCTTCAAGAGATATAGAGGTCAAGAACCCTATATGGGGTGTGAAAATTAGCGATGAAAAAGAGAGAAAATGAAGAAAGAAGAATTGAGGAGAGAGAAGAAATGGCATCGGGTTTTTTGAAGAAATAGGGAGGAAGATAATGGGTTCACACATGTGACTCTCTCACATGTGTGGGCCCTTATATAGGGGTAGGTGAATGGCCATGATTGCGACACGTGGTGATCTAACGACCTGTTTTCTCTCGATTCCTTTTTAAACTTCATAAATTCATAGAAAATTCTCTGGACCTCTAAAATACTCATTTTAGTTTTAAAAATCCTTGATTAGTGTCACTAAGACCCACATAAAATTTCAAGTCAAAATTCCACTGTTGCCTTTTTGATACTATTCACTTGCTAGAATAAAATATTCTAAAAAAATACCAAAGGACCTCAAAAAATTAAAATTCCTTCTCCATCATGTTCATTGGAATTTTTGAGGTTCAGGGTATGATATTTTTGGGTCCGTCTGGGTACATCCCGGGGCTATCTCGACACAAACTCATTTTACCTCCTCATACACTAGGTCTTGACCCGAAATGATTTATGGGTTCTACTAAATTTTTAAATTCATTCATTTTATCTATTTTCAAATCCATCAAAGTTTGATGACCAATACGCCCCTTTCTGGCCTCATAAAGGTGCCCGGCACTACAGGGAACACAATTTGGGCACAGAAGGTACTGTTCATTGAACTTGGGCTTACAGGTGTTACAAAAGTGTTATGTTTATACGGATCACAAGAGTTTAAAGTATCTCTTTACACAAAAAGGGTTGAACTTGAGGCAAAGATGTTAGATGGAATTGATTAAGGATTATAATTGCTTGATTGATTATCGTCCAAGGAAAGCTAATGTAGTGGCATATGCTATTAATAAGAAGTTCATGTCAACTATTAGGGCAATGAATGTTAGGTTAAAACTTGTGAATGATGATGCCCTTTTGGCTGAGTTATAAGTGAAACCCAATTTCTTATGATAAGTGAAAGATTCTTAAAAAGATAATCATAAGTTAGTGAGTGTGATGAGTGTTA
Organism: Hura crepitans; assembly: GCA_948208565.1. Taxonomy (NCBI): domain Eukaryota; kingdom Viridiplantae; phylum Streptophyta; class Magnoliopsida; order Malpighiales; family Euphorbiaceae; genus Hura; species Hura crepitans. Next base: position 4,356 of record CANXYI011850908.1, read on the forward strand.
TCCCTACTAAGTATGAGTTTAAGGGTGATGGTTATTTGTACTATCAGGACAGGATATGTGCACCAGATGTTAAAAGAGCTAAAGAAGCAGATTTTACAAGAAGCTCATAATGCTCCTTATGCTATGCATCCTAGTAGCACTAAAATGTATTAGGATTTGAAGACTTCTTTTTAGTGGCCAAGAATGAAAAGAGATCTATCAAAGTTTAGGATCAAGTGCCTTACATGCTATCAGGTAAAGTCTGAGCACTAGGTTCCCTTTGGATTGCTCAACCCTATAGCACTTCCTGAGTGGAAATGGGATAAGGTCACTATGGACTTTGTTGTCGACTTACCTATTATGAGAAGTAGATGTGATTCAGTTTGCGTTATGATAGATTGGTTGACTGAGACTGCACATTTCATACTAGTCAGGATGGATTACTCTTTGGAGGAGCTTGCAAAATTATATATTGATAACATCATCAAATTGCATAGAGTGTCATCTTTTATTATATCGGATCAGGACCCAAGGTTTACGTCGAGGTTTTGGAAGAAATTTCATAATGCCTTAAGCACTTGATTGAATTTTAGTACAACATTTCATCCTTTGGCTGATGGTCAATCAAAAAAAGTTATTCGGGTAACTTTTGGTACTTAAGTTATTTTAATGCTAAGATATATGTTTTATGTTTATTCTAAAGCATGTTTTGATAGGCACTTAAGGATATGTTGAGAAGTTATGCTATTAAGTTTAAGGGAAGTTGGGATTGTTACCTTTCCTTAGCAAAGTTCACTTATAATAATAGTCATCAAGCAAGCTTGGAAATGTCTCCTTATGAAGCTTTGTATGGAAAGAAGTGTAGAACTCTTTTATGCTGGAATAAGCTAAGCGAATCCAAGCTTATGAGGCCAGATCTTATTAAAAATGCTAAAAAGAAGGTGAAGATCATCAAGGATAGATTGAAGGTAGCTTCAAATAGACAGAAGTCTTATGTAGACTTAAAGAGAAAAGATGTTCAGTATGAAATGGTAGACAAGGTGTTTCTCAAAGTGTTGCCTTGGAAAAAGTTTTGCAGTTTGGCAAGGACAAGTTGAGTCTAAGGTTTATTAGTCTATACGAAGTGATAGAACATGTAGGGCTAATAGCATATAGGCTAGCTTTGCCTCCTCAATTTTAGTAGATACATGATATCTTCCATGTGTCTATGCTTTGGAGGTATAGATCAAATCCCTCACATATGTTGTCAGCTAAAAAATAGAGATCAAACAAAATATTTCATATAAAAAGGAACTTATCAAGATCTTGGCACAAGAAGTGAAAGAGATGTGGAATAAAATAGTGCCTCTAGTGAAAGTGCTCTAGAGACACCATGGCATGTAAGATGCTACTTGGGAAACTGAAGCTCATATGAGAGAGTAGTACCCTCAATTGTTTGAATCAAGTAATTTTGAGGACAAAATTTCTTTCAAAAGTGGAAGAAATGTAATGCTTGAAAATTCCGATGTTATGGACAATACTTCTTGGGATATGAATAGTATTTCCCAAGACCTAGGTCACACTAATCTTACTGAATGGAAGTATTAATCATAATATATTTTTAGGTGAAATTTGAAGAAAAAATGAAGTCATTTAGATGGTAAAAATGATAGTAAAGTTTTTATAATAATGTCTCATGAATAGTGACATAAGTAAAACTGAGCCGTAAAAATATTTTGTTTATACTCAAATTGACCTGGGATTTATACAACTTAATACTCAAATATTCCAAATAGTCTATTGGCATTAAAATTATAATTTTTGGATATCTAAAAGAATTTTTGGATATCTAAAAATATTTTTACTAAAATAGGTATAATTAAAAAGTTATGTTTTTTTCAATTTTTCTTAGTTTTCGAGTTCTGGTTTTTTGAGGTTTATGAAACATGATTTATAGGATTTATGGGATTTTAAAAGATGTTAATTAAGGTTAAGAAAAGAGAGGAATTTGACTAGAAATTGTGAAAGAAGAAAGATATATTAACTATTTTCATAAGACACATATATATAGAAGTCAAATGACTTAAGCTTGGTCAAACATTGAAAATGGCTCATCTTCCTCCCCCTTTTCTTTCTTTGGCCGATGCCATAGCTAAGGAAGAAATCTTCCTTTTTCTTTCCTTGTTTCCTCAATTTAACACCCAATTAACCCATTCAAGCTATAAATCTGACCCTTTATAGCCTCTAAACATCAATTGTAGCAAGAATTCCAAGAAAGATCAAAGGATTTTTTAGGTTTGGGGTCGAAGTGAATAGTAACTCTATTTTGATCGAGTACGTTTTTTAGGTTCTAATATTTTTTCTAGTGCTCCTTGAGTGCCCAAGAGTATGTATATGATATCAAAATTGATTTTTGATGCTTGTATGGTTTTATACAAATTTTTCTATAATAAGCTTATTTTTTGTTGTGAAGCAAAGTGAGAAGAGCAAAGGCAAGGGGAAGGATAAGGCATAATCAAGCTCATTGATGTATTTTGGCCTCTAAGTAAGTGTAATCATTGAAATTTAATATGTATGTATGTACGCATTTATGATACAGTGTATGTATTTATGTATATGATTATGTTAAATGACCATTAATAAGCTTAAATGCATATGGATGTGGTTAGGTGAGTTTGTTTTGAGGTTTTGATGCCTTTAACATGTTCAATTAATGGTGAGATGTGTTTTGAATGATAGTCGAATGGCCTAATGTAGACATATGTGTGTGTATTGTGAATTATGCATGCATATGGAGTTGTTATCTTGTGAATGATGTTATATGACCTATTGCTTATATATTATGATCTTAGAAGTGTTTGAATGAATGTAATTGATGCAAAATACATAATGGCTAAATGATTTGTGGTGTATGCATACATGTTGATGATACTCATGTATGTATAAGGGAATTCTTGTTCGTGAATTGTGATATGCGAGGTAATAACATATTATGATGCATGGAAATTGATCAAATAAGTGTTGTATATGCATGTGTGCATTGTGGTTGAACAAATTACCATACATGGTGGTGATATTTGAGGCCAAATGATATTATGATTATGCACACTATAATGAGAATAAGGTATGCTTAATGGGCTTTATGGCCAAAACTTGCCATATATGTCATGAAGTGATAATAGTCATGAATGCATGACTAAAATGAGTATGATGTTTCTGTAAATGATATAAGGGCATAATTTATGATAATGTCCTAATTAGCATATGTTCATGCTATGTAACATGTGCATATGAGCCTATGTAAGCATCTGGAGATGGGTATAATTGTGTATGTTAAATGCATATGATGAAACATGATAGGAATTTAAAGATTTATATTTTCCCTAGTTGGTCATTTGTTGGCCCAACTTTCTTTTAAAATTTACTTAAGATATTTAAAATGTCAAAACCAAGAAAATAAAATTTGGCGATTAGCCCATACAAGTTAACAACCTAGATTGGATAGGTTAACCTGTCAACTAGGGGTTTAGTAGCTGTTAAAGTATTTTTGTACCCAATGTCATAACATATGGGTCCTTTGTTGATTTTGATGACCTATGGGTCTTATGATGAGATTTTTTGGGCTTTCAGAGTCCTGATAACATTGGGGTCCAAATTTGCTAGACTTTCATAGTCTTGATGACCTTAGGGTTCAGATTTCTTGGCCTTTGTGGTCCTGATGGTCTCAGTGGCTAGGGTGTCCCCATTATCAAATATAGTCATGTGTTTTCTTAAGTATGGGTAGTAAAATATATTTAATATCAAAGTTCATAAAAAAGGGTTAATAATTGAGATTCAATAAAGTTAATGGATGTTGCTTATGATAATATGCATACTTTAAGATGTCTAAGTCATACACATGCATCCTGCTTATTTTTTCAAATATTACATTTTGTGCATATATAACTACATATTTTACTACCACCATTATACATATATGAGTGCAACTGTGTGTGCTCTAAAATTTCTATGATTACACGAATAAGGAAATTTGCTTAGCACATCATTTTATTTGCGATGCATAGGTTGAAGAACCAAGTTAGAGTCGAAGCCTCAATATTTGTTAGAGATCAAAAGAAGAATACCTTTTAGTATTTTGATATTCTGTACACATTTATTATGTGATGTAATTAATTAGTGGCACTTATATGTAACATAGAGGGATTGGACCTAATCTGGGATGTAAATATTTTTGTAACTTTTAACTAAGTTTAAATTGTATTTTATACTTGTATGATATCTCTTCTTATTTCATGACACGTGTTTTGTGTTATTGGTTGATTTAGAGTGTTCAGAGGATCACAGAAGCTGGGAAATGAGTTTTATTGAGTGTAGAAATGTTTTTTTCTTATACAGGGTTACTATTCATTTTGGGATTATGTCCTGATACAACTATTATGCTACTAAATTTTTGACACAAGAATTCCCAAAATGGTTTTAAAATGTTAGGCAAATTTTTACTTAAATGAAAGTCTTTAGATTTATCATCTAATGAAACATGTATAATAAGGTTTTATTTTATGCGGGTTTTTAATTTACATAAAAATGTTAAGTAAGTTCATATAGCACATTTGTGTGTATGCTCCTTATTTGAGTCTGACGACTAGATTGGGCATGGGGTGTCACACATCTATTAGGGTATTATTGACTAGTATATGAGACTTGATCCCTACTTCAGTTCTTATAATCATGAAGGGGCTATATGCAAAGGTACAATGGCAATTTCTCATTTGACCACTCTGTTTACTCTAACTACAGCTAGTAAGTTTCTTCTACTTCTTTTCACTTTAGTTCATTTCTTAACTTCCTTACTTGATTTTATAGTGTCCAAGAGAATCACTAGAGTATGCTAATGGACTTATTACTAGCTTGAAGAGTGAGCTAATAGCAAAGACTCATAGAGCCAGAGTATGCAATTACTATTCTATATGAATGCATGATATACAAGTTTTTTAGAAAACTTAATGCAACTACAAAATGCTTTCAATCCATTTTTTTAGGATGTCATCTAGAGATAGAGGTAGGCAGTTGCTCGCCTTAAGAGATAGATGGTTAGAAAAAGGCAGTTGTATGACAATAAGGAAGCAAAGCCAGAGGCACGTGCAAAGAGATTGAAAGAGCTAAGGATTGATCACAAGGGGGTGACCATATTAGCTCGTGTTGCTTAGGAGAGACTTCTCAACCATAACAAGCCAATCTTAAAGGGACTCCTTTACTAGTTCTTAAGATGTTTTTCTTCCTTGTATTTCTTTTCTTTAAACACATGAATAATGTCATATATATTGAATTCTTCTTCTTAATATATTATTTTTCCTTTTGAATTTCATTATTGCTTTGTCATGACTAGTTAGAAAATATCCTTTTTACTAACACTGAAAAGATTATTCACCTCAATAATGAAAAATTCTTGAAGATCTTGTTATTCTTATTGTCATAAAAGCTTATGCTTCTGCCATTATTGTACATTATACTTATCCACATCCTTTCAGCACACAGTGGTAAGGGATATCCATGCAGAACTCCTAACCATTATGCAATTCTTTTCTAAAAATCAAATACCCTCTGCATAGCTATTTAATCTTGATTTGAATAGGATTTTAATATATTTCCTATTCAATTTTGGTACCTTTAGCTTCTAGAAAATGGGCTTAATGAACATATCTCTGTGCAATGAGATCTTACCCTTGCATGGGTGTTCTAGCATGTTGCGATGGTTTTAGGTTTATTAGAGGATATCCACATAATAGTTTTCTGCAATTTTGATTTTGATTAGGTTTCTGCAATTCCACTTCTTAATCAGATTTTTACAAAGTTTTTACCATTCAAAGAGTTATATAAACATTATTCAGTGCTTAATAATGCACCTCAACTTAGATTTGCTATTCTTTCTCATCAATCAAGCAATTCTTCATTATGTCTTCAAATTCTCTCAATATTCTCCTCTCTTTTCTTAGCAACTTGTCCAATGACAATTGGAACATGCTCAGAATTATAAGACTGGTTGCTCTTAGATATTTGGCTCCTATTAAGCTGAATATATATAACCTTTTTAAAAGCTGCTACTCATTTTTAGGATTTCAAAAACCATGTGTAGATACTAGGTCTTAGGGTTTTCGTGTTTGGATTGCATAATGATGAAAAAAGGATAGATAAGCTGAAAGTAAGAAACTTGAATCTAATTTTGACTAAAAGTCTATTTGTTCTTGGAATCACAATTTTTTACAATTCTAAAGGTTTTGAAAAGTGGATTTGATGTAATTTAAGCCTTAAACCTTGTTTGGCCAAAAGTTTTCTTTTTGGTCAATTTTCTTTTTTAGTCATTATTTTTCTTTTTTGGTCACTGGTTTCTTTTTTGCTCACAAGACCATTTTCACTATTTTTTAATTATAGCCAATGTGTATAAACCTACAAGATGGATTAAGTGGGTTGTTCATATGTATTTTGAAAAGTGTAGAGGTAATTTTGGAATTTAGCTATTCAAAATGGGTCGGATAGAAGACTATTCATTTTGGCTAGGCTTAGAACAAGCCCATTTAATGTAAGCCCATGTGCAAATTCATCTATAAGTTATTTTTACATATAATATTTCTTATATAGGATGTTCCCTACATAGAATGTTTCCCACATAAGATGTATTGCAACCTATAAAAGGCTCATTAAGTTGTACTATTTAGGATATCATTGACTAATAAAAATAGG
>CANXYI011851307.1:0-10719 GCA_948208565.1 Hura crepitans
TTCCTTAATTCTTATTAATTAATTCCATAATTTTTATTTTGACTCAATTTCTTAAATATAATTTCTTTAGTTCTTATTATTACCTTTTTATTGATACTATTATTATTCCATCAATTCCTTATTCATTTATAGCTATGCATGTGTTTCCTATTTCCCTCTATTTCCATATTCTTAATTTAATTCAGTTTATTAAATTATAATTTCTTACTTATGCATTTTTTTTAACTTTTAAGACTTTTTTAGATATTTAATCACTTAATTTATAATCCTTATTTCATTAATCATGTGTCTATTTAATTACCCTTCTTATTATACTTAGTTAATTAATTCATAAATTTCTCTTTTTATTGATATAATCATTATAAAATTCCAAAATGTACATATATCCCATATGTTTTTTCTTTATTTGATAGGTGTACATCATAATAATACATTTCTTCTTTTTATTCCTCATATTTAATTTCTTTTACTTTGATGTACTTTTATGCTTATTCACATGTTCACTTTAACTTATCTACCATATATCAATTAAACTATGTAATATATTTCACGCTATCCTATAGTTCTTATTATTGCCTTTCTATCATATACCTCTTTAATTCTTCAATTACATGGGTGTAATTAATTCTATTATCTACTTATTTCATTCTATATTCTTTTATACAACTATATATTATGTTTTTCTTTATTTTTCCTTTTTAGTAAATTATGCCATTTAATTAGGCCAATTATTCTCCTTAATTATGCTTAGTTTAATTCAATTAACTATTTATCCATTTATACATATTTATTCATCATATTCACACTTATGTAATTTTTGGATTTTAAAAATTCTAAGCTATAACCATTTATTCAACCTATTTTATTTTCCTACATATCTATATTTACAATTTGCTACTCTATGTACTTAATTAACCATAAAATGTTCTTATTCACCTAATATGTATGTTTCGATCATATTAAGCTTTTCATCATACCTATTTTATTTCATCATTTTAAGCACTTTAACATAGTTCATTTGAATCCTAATTATATCTCATAAAATTAGTTTCTACTACAACTAAGCATTTATGCTAAACTAACAACTTCCATAACACATGAAATTCTTAAAAATTCTCTACATAATGTAAATTCATGTTAATTAAATTTCATTGCTTCTTTTCTTTATTTTCCTCACTCTTACATCTCCTAACATAAACCTTATATCAATTCCATCCATGCATTTTATCCATCCAAAACAATATATTAATCATACTTCACATGAACTATAATTTAGAATACACATACCTTATGTGCTTAAATCCATCAATCCACCATTTCCTATTTCTTAACTCTATCTCATCATCATCCTTCCTCCATTTCCATCAACTCCATAAATGAATTTCCCCATAAAAAAGCCATTAAAAATAACATTAATCACATAATTTCATTATATAGTTGTAAACTAACACCTAATTACCCTAATTAAATCATTTAATCTACTTAGGTTGACAACCACTTACCACCATGAAAATGACCCTAAACCCTTGCCTAACATCTCTTTTCTTCCTCTAATTCCTTGCTCTTTCTATTGATTTTTGGGTAGTTGTCATAATAAGGTGGGTAGAATAATCATTTAATTATAATATTTAGTGATTATTTGGTGTAATGAGATGAAAAAAATGGGGAAGGGAATTCATGATGGAAATTTCATCCATAAGAGGTTTTAGGGGAGTGTTGCCTACAACTAGATGAAAAAATATTAATATTTGGGTATTTATACATGAGATGGATGGCTAGGATTAAAAGTAGCATTTTAAACTTGGATGGTTAGGATTTTTCCATATGTAATGGGTTTAAAAATATCATTTAATCCTTTACACCTCATCTTCCCACTTAATTCCATTTGAATGGCCAAGATTAATCTTATTACTATTTAATCCAATGGCTAAAAATGCTCCCTACATAATTATTTGTCATTTTCCTTACATATGTACACATTTAATGTGAATTTATTCCATTAATTTTTTTTCTCATATTTCCCATCTTTAGAAAATTACAACATTGTAATTTTTGGATTCGTCATAATTTTTGACCATCAGGACGTGCCACTTCAGAAATTTTTAAGCACATTTATGAAATTTTCCACTCAGCTCTAAGTAATTTACTATCTACCGTAGACTGTAAATTTAGATTTTGATTTTGACTTTTAACCTCATAGATAACCTCAAATGATTCTCAAATTTCATCACGATGCATCTTATAATAAATATAAATTTTTGGTTAGGTTAGCTCCATTTGACCCTAGGACTATTCATGGCCCATGTGGCAGTATTCACCGAGGCCTGCTTTTGAACGTCGTTTTTCTCACATTTTTTTCATTATTATTATTATTATTATAATGCCACATGTCACTTCCTTATTACTCCCATATGTCTCTCTCCTCTTTTTGATCATGAATAGTGAATTTCCCATTTTGCCCTTGGCTTTTCCATGAAATTACCATTTTGCCCTTCGATCATTTTTTGCTCCATAGTTCACTCTAATCGACTCTACACGATCCATAAATCCATTTTATTCCCACTATTTCTTTAAATTCCAATTCTATCCTCATGAAAATTGGATTAAAAGTCTAGGTGTGATAGAATAGCAAAATGGTGTAAGCTTTTTAGTGTTCGAGGGAGAAAGATGGATTTTCTTATCATGTACACACACACATAATCACACTAATTATATTAGAAGCTTTGACAGCCATGATTTAGCCATATGGCAATCTCACAGTCCATATTAATTTTATTTATGTTTTAAGCTTTAAAAATATAAAATTAATGTTAGAAATCTCTAAAATTACTCCTTTCAATGCCAAAAATTACAAAATTTCTTAATTAAACGATGTCTAAAATCTTGGGTCCAAATTCCAAAGGAAACTAAGTTAACTATTCAATCACGTAATCAATAAATTTTGATTAACTATCAGTTGATGTCAAAAAAATTCTAATTCCACTAGCATTAAACTATTTAGAATTTTTAACCTTTAAGTCATGCCATTTTCAATTCAGTCCGAATACATCCTGACCATTTTTCAACTTGATGGAAACTTAGGTCACTATTTAGTTGATATCAGCATGAAAAATTTTATTGCCTCAATGGCCAGTGCAAATAACTTCATTTTCATCACTATTTTTCCCATATCAATTAAAAAAGCTAGTACTCCCCATCAGCCACCTCAGTGCAACCTCCTTTCTCAGGAAATACTATTCATGCCTTAAGAAGTACTATTCATAAAACTGGGATTTTTAGACGCTACAAGTGATACTTCTTTTATTAGGCTAAGATGTGTTTTGATATAAGAATGCAAAATTGTTACCAATACTTTGATGTAATTAAAGCCTTATAAGTAGAATTACCTAACACACAATTTGAAGCTGGTAGCTTTAGTTTTTTCTTATAGATTTGGAGATACTATCTTTATAGAGAGAAATGTTATGTGTATATTTTCTACAATAGTTTGAAGTATCTTCCAACTAAAAAAGAGTTTAATTTGAGATGGTGTTAATGGATGGAGTTAATAAAAGATTATGATTATTTGATTTATTATCATTTAGGCAAGGTTAATGTTATAGCTAATGCTTTGAATAGGAAGTCCATATTAGCAATGAGAGCCATGAACATCAGAATAAAGCTTACAGATGATAGGGCTCTATTAGTAGAGCTAAAAGTAAAATTAAGACTTATTCAATAAGTTAAATATGCCAAAAAAGAAGTTGGCATGCTTATAGAGATCATGTGTTCTATCTAAGAGGGGAAATTCCTAAAGTTTAAGATAAATAGTGATAGATGATTATATTCTAGGGATCGTTTGTGTGCATAAAATGTGGAAGATATGAAAAGGTAGATTTTGTAATAGACTCATAATGATCCTTATGTAATGCACCTGGTAGCACTAAGATGTACTAGGACTTGAACTTTATGTATTGGTAACTCATGATGAAAAGTGAAGTGACAGAGTAAATAACTAAATCCCTTACTTGTCACTAAGTTAAAGTTGAGCATCAAGTTCCTTCTAGATTGCTTCATCTTATAGCAATATCAGAATTGAAATGGGACAAAGTTAATATGGATTTCATTGTTACACTACCTATGACTAGAAGCAAGTTTGATTTAGTATGGGTAGTCATTGACAAATTGACCAAGTTTACCCACTTTATGCCAATGAGGATGGATTATTCTAGGGAAAAGCTTGCAAGGTTATGTATCAATGAGATAGTGAGGTTTCATGCAGTTCCATTTTTAATCATATATGATCAAGACTTGAGGTTCACATTAAGGTTCTAAAGGATGTTACATAATGCCTTAGGCAGTTGACTTAGATTCAATACAACATTTCATTGCTAGATAGGTGGCCAATCAGAATGAGTCATTCTAGTAATTCATTTACTTGTTTGGCTTTGAGATCTAATTGCTTATAATGCTAATAGAAAAAAATAAATGTTTGATAGGTGCTTCAAGACATGTTAAAAAGTTGTGCCATAGAGCTTTTAGGGAGTTAAGACCTCTACCTCTCTTTAGAAGATTTTGTTTATAACAACAATCACTAAGCAAGCTTAGGCATTGCACTATATTAAGCTTTATACATGAAAAAAGTGTAGAATAACTCTTTGTTTGATTGAGCTAAGTGAGAACAAGTTGATAGGACTAGATTTGATCAAAGATGATGAAGAAAAAGTCAAAGTCATCAGAGAAAGATAAAGGCTGCATCAGACAAAAATCTTATGCAGACTTAAAGCAGAAGGATATAAAATATGAAGTTGGCAATAAAGTTTTTTAGAAGGTATTGTCATGGAAAAAGGTGCTTTGTTTTGGCAAGAAGGGCAAGTGGAGTCCAAAGTTTATTGGTCCATACATGATAACATAATGTGTGGGACCATTAGCCTATAATTTAGCATTGTATCCAGATTAGTAATAGATTCATGACATATTTTATGTGTCAATACTGAGAAGATATATATTAGGCCCATCCTATGTGTTGTCAGCTAAAGAATAGAGATACAACCAGATTTATCATATAAAAAAGAGCCAGTGAAGATCTTGGCTAGAGAAATCAAAAAGTTGCAAAATAAAATAGTGCCTTTAATAAAGGTGTTGTAGAGCATCACAACATCGATGAAACAACATGGGAAAGTGAAGCACATATGAGAGAGCAGTATTCATAAGTACTTAGACTAGGTAATTTTGAGGATAGAAATTTTTTAAGAGTTAAAGAAATGTGATGCCTAAGAATCTTGGGGTTAAGAATAGTACTTCCGAGAATGTGAATAGTGTTCCCAAAACATGGGGTACACTAATGTAACCATATGAAAGTATTAATCATAAAATAATTATGGGCAAAATTTGAATTAAAAATGAAGTCATTAGTAAGGTTAAAAATGAAAGTAAAATTTTTGTGGTAATGTTTTGTGAATAATGATTTAGTTAAAGCTGAACTGTAAAATATTTTGTTTTTGCTTGAAATGACCTTGGATTAGTACAACTAAATACTTAAATATTCCAAATAGTTCATTGGCATTTGAATTGGGATTTTTTTTAATATTATAAAGTATTTGATAAAAATTAGGCAAAGATTAAAGTATTTTTTATTTGATTTTTCCTTATTTTTGAGTGTGGTTTTTTCGTGCCTTTTGATTCTTATTTTAAGAAATTTTGTAGGACACTAAGATATGTCTACTAGTGTTTATAAAGTAAAGGAAAAATTTATAAAGAATGAAAAAGGAGAGCCATTAGATGAAAGAAAAGAAAAACCTAGACCATTGGAGTAAAACACCTATATAAGGGATCAAAGTGGTCTTAAAAAGGAGAGTTAAAGTTTAAATAGTATCTCCTTCTTCTTTTAAATGGCCAATGATTTTCTTCTCTACCTCTCCTTTATTTTTATTCTTTATTTCTTCCTTTTTACAACTCAAATTACCATTTTTAACCTTTAATTAATGTCCCTAAGGCTTGACTATGGCATTTAGAGTAAGATATATTAAGTAGATTTAAAGAATTTGAGGGTTTTAAGAGCTTGCTTAATAGTACCACCATTTTATATATGTGAATTTTTAAGGGGTTTTGTATTTTTCTATTGTCTTTTATGATCAATAAGGACAATTTATGGTCACTTTGATATTTAAGAACTTATAAATTTTTGTATGGATTTTTATGTTTGTTTTGGGGTTATGTTTGTAGAAGAATTTAGACCAAACAAAGGGAAAGGAAAAGAGAAGGCTTAAAGTGGCTCTTGGGTGTAGTTGACACCTATTATAAGTGTATACAATAATTCATATGCATTTATATGTGTTTTGAGATAATAAAGTGTGTATGCTTCTTTTATTTATGCACATATATGATGTATTTGATGTGTGGTAGCTTTAGCTGGTTAAATAGTATTAAATGCTTGAGTAATTAATGAAAAATAGTGAATAAAAGTGAGTTTAGATGTTGAACCCATGGTGTTAAAATATTACTGTAATGGCTACATAAAGATGTTATGTTATTCAAGCCTAAAATTATACATTACAGCAAATTATAAGTATGACCTCAATGTTTAACTTTATTATGATCATAATGATTGTTAAATGGATGGATATAAGTGTATGTTTAGATTAATAAAATGGAATAATGATGTTACTTAAGTTAAACACGTTAGGCTGAAACACGTGCTAGGTTATTAAGACTTTTTTGTGTTGCTAAAGTGTATGCTTGTAGTTATGACATTGTCATGGATATGGAATACTATAATGAAAGACATAAATATGCATATGATATAAGGTATGATATAGCTACAAATATGTGTATGTAAATGAGGCTATGAATGCAAGCTATGTTAAATAAAGATGCTTATGTATTTGAGATATAAAGTGCAAGGAGAATAAAGAATGACATAGGTTGGTTTGCATGTTACACAATGATGGATGTTGTACATGTCTGTTGCCAAAATGGCCTAATGCTAAATAAATAAGGTTCTTTGTACAATTTTTTAGCATTATGGATATATGTTTATGATGATCATACTAAGGCTTGAAATCAAAGTAAAACAATCTATATCTTAAGGAAGTAAGGGTGATACAAGATTTGAGATATAAACAAGTTTGATGACACTAGTTAAAGTGCTTGAAGTGTAAGAAAATGAAATAAAAAGCATGGCTAATTAAGAAAACCTTAATAGTTTCACTACGGTTATATGTTGGCTAGATTTTTTTGAAATGAATATAACTTATGTTAAGTATGTGAAACACAAATAAATATGGTGATTTGCAAGTAAGAGCTAGATAACCTAGTCTTGATAGGTTGAATGACTAATTAGGGGGTCTAGCAGCTACTAAGGTACTTCAATACTTTGATGAGACCCATGGGTTTGGATTTATATGACCTTATTGCCCAAATGAGACCTTTAGGTTCGTATTTATGTCTATCAAGTCAGATGAGCCCTATGGGTCCAAATTTAAATGTCCCTCTAGTTAGATAGGAGCTTGGGGTCTGGATGAGATGTTTGTGATTTGGATGAAATCTTTATGGTTTAGATAATGCTTATGTTGCCTGTATCCTGTTATCCAGTTTTGAGATATTATCTATCAATTATGGGTGAAGCAATTATATGGATTAGGCAAATTAATAAAGGGAATGGAACTATAATTAACTACATGTATGAGGTTAAATATTATTTATGCAATGTATGAGATTTACATTGGTATAAAATTTTGGGTTATCATGTGTATAGCATGGTTAAGGGCACTCATATGTATGTAATATTGGGGAGGGCCTAGACATGTTTTAAAATGTTTTATAACTATCTTTAAACCAAGTTTACTTTATAATGTTTATTGATTCTTTAAATGATGTTATTATTGGGTTTATGATTTTGAGATTTGATAGATGTTGTGAATGGATGAATTGGATAACTAGAGGGATAAAAATGAGTTGAGATTTGATCTTTGGTATATAGAAGTGTTTTTAACTGCAAGTTAATTTTCACAGTGGGAATAGTGTCCTAGTACTGCCCTTATGCTGTCAGATTTTTGATACAATGATTTTTTTAATATTTTAACCATTAAAATGGATTTTTGCTAAATTAAGTTTCAAATTTATATGGGTTTCATAATAAGATAGTCTAGATATTTGCTTCTATACTACTCCTTATTTGGATCCAACGTTCCAGTCATGTGAAGGGTGTCACAATTGGGGATGAAGTGTAGGCCTTAATACTTATGATAATCTTGGTGATCTCAAGTTAGAAGATATTTTTACCTATTAATATGATGAGATGATTTAACTGACAAAGTTTAATTATCCATATGAAAATCTCATACTGGGTCTCCAATAGGCTTGTTTCTCAAAAAGCTTCCACATGTTAATTCAAGCATCACTATGTTTATAGCTTGTGAGAACTACTATTTGATTGGGTCAAAGAGTTTAACTTGTGCTAGTTTATCAACATTGACATTGTCCCACCTTATTATTACTATGACTGGGGATAATTTTGGTATTCCACATTTGCATTTAATAAGAATCTCATATCATATAAATCCTATATGGTTATTATATTTTTTCTTTTTAAGCATTTATGTAATTAGAGTTTATTGAAAGAAATATACCTTTCTCTATACATATAAATTAAGTAAAAAAATAAATAAATAATTCATATTACACACACACACATACATGCACACACATCTAGTTATACTCATTTATATGTACATTGCACCTATTAAAATATACTTCTTAAAACATCCCATAGTTTGATTTATATAAATATTAAAATTTTGGATCTTTTATTTACTCATTTTCTATATTTATAAAAATTATTAAAAAGCATATAACAATAATTCACCTAATTATATTTGAAAGGTAAAATTATATACATGTATACAACACTATTTAAAGACCAAAATAATCATTACTCTTTATAGAAAATTCAAAAGAGCAGATTATATATAACATCCTAGAAGGTGGTCATGGTAGTGAGAACTTAATTTCTATAGAAAACTAGGTTTGAAAGTAACAAATGTACGTGGCAACCTTCATATATATCAAACCCAATTCTCACCAATTTCTTTATCCATTAGTATACACCTTATCTAAGACATTATTAAGCCTCTTTCCATGCAAATTTACTCTTGTAATACTTTATAATTCCATTAATGCTCCAGTTGCATCAAATTAACAACTAAAAAGAGTCATTTAATTTCGAATTACACTAACCTATTTTTTAGAAATTGGCTATTAAAAGCTCTATCAAATATTTCACTAACCAGAATTTTGGATTTCTAATAAGTTTCTCACTTTCCAACTTGAATGACTTTATCTTGAACACTTTCTTCATTCAGCTCTCCTTTCTTCCACAACTTTTGAATTACTCAGTTAAGTCAGATGGTTGATAGTTTTAGTAGCACATATGGCGCTCAAATCTTGCAATTATGGAAAAAGATAAATGATAGATTCATAATGAGTTTGAGCTACCTTTCAAAGGAACATAAAAGTAAAAGAAAAAAGAAGAAGGGGAAGAAGAATGCATGTCCATAGAAGAAAAGTGCAACCCACTTTCTATCTCTACTCTATTTATACTAGACATTAAATGTCCATGATCATGCCATATGTCCACTATCTTTAAGCCCCTTTTTAAACTAAACTACTTAAAATCAATCCATCTTTTTATGATAATACAATCTATTTCAAATTATAGCTCTTTGTTAATCCATTTCTATCGTCACACATTAATAACCCGTTTATGCATTATTATCTTGATGTATTAATAATTATTGAATTCTTTGAGCTTATTCCCAAACATCACAAACTTGAAGTTATATTATTTCAAAACATACAATAACATCATATTGCTCAAAACTCCAAAACTTCATTGTTTAAACCCTAAAATGTTCTAAGAGCATTAGACACTACTTAAAAAGTGTGGTTTAGAACTCGATAAATATTTAGGGAACAACAAATTATGTATTCAACAAAGTCATTAATTATTATAAAAATCCAATTAAGATATTTATTATAATTTTTTCAATCTCAAAAACATTAATTATGTCCTTGAAAATTAAAAAAAAATTAGTTGAACATATTTAGGAATGCCAAAATCGATTATGTTTCGATATTCTACAAACTAGAACAACAAAAAAAACCAAACATTATTTCAATTTGATTTCTTTTAAGACTTGATTACAATAATACAAATTATGATTTTAAATATCAATTAAAGACTTGAAAAGACAAAAAGTCACATAGTACATACACTAATACAAAATAAAAATTTATTGCAAATTCAATAATCACAGAACTTTTTATTTTTTTTAATGCAACTTAGCTTTGATACCATTGTAAGATTTTGAGATCTTATGCATAGTAGAAAATTAAATGGTCTCAATCTCTAATCATGTGGTGGATTTTAAAAAATTGAAAATAAAAAATGACTAGTTGATTTGAAGAAACTTTATCGTTTTTTATCAAGCCAATTCCTTTTGAACTTTTCTTCTCATCGGGTTATGGCAAAGCATAGTGATCCACTCTAGGAACACCTCCAAGGTAATCCATACAAGAAAACAAGTCCAAAAAATGTCTAATTATAGCAATGAAAGTCAGGTCCTTAGGGGCTAACAAAGGAGGTGACTAGGGTTTTAGATAGAAAAAGGATGAAGCAAAAAGTCTATAGTTCTTTCTTATGTTGGCAAAACTCTTAAAGGGGTTATTATATCCTTTTTT
>CANXYI011851343.1:0-10718 GCA_948208565.1 Hura crepitans
TTTTATTTTTTTATTTTGAGTATTATATTATATTTGTAATTTTATTTTAAAACATTTTAAACTATTTGAAAATGATTTTATAATTTATATAATTTTATTATATTTATATGTTAAAAAATTTAACGATTTTAATTATTAACTAAAAAATTGATTCAAAAAAATTGATAAATACCGAAACTAATATAATAATTAATTAAAATTAATAAATTAATTAATAAAATATTAATAGACCGATTAATTAATTTATAAACACCGCTACTTCTAATACTTAAAGAGTTTATAGCTAAGAAGGATTCCGATCCTCCCAAAAGACCGTACCCTTTTTAATCTAAAAGTAACATTTCTTATTTATTATTTTTTAAAATTTCTAAATAAATTAAACTATCGAATACCGAAAAAGGGCCCAGCCCCTTGGTACCCCGTTATCTTGTAAATCCCGTGTCATCCCTCCATTGCCCACCCTCAACATAAGACTCTTCTCCAAAAACTTTCTCGCATTCCGAACTTCTCCAAGCCCAAGACGTAGAAAGTTAAACAAGAAAAAGATTTTAATGTCGCTAATTAATTGACAATTGGTCACTTATCACATATTATAATAATATTAATATATGATATGATTATTGTATTATAATAACGTCGTTAACAAGAGGAGATGTGGATCAATTATATCATTGCAGTACTAATCCAAACAATAGAATCACAGGGGAAAGAGAGAGAGAAGGGTTGGGTCTGAGTCTGAGATCAATGGGAGACTGGAGGAGTTGATGTTTGCTATTATCATTTGATGCTAATACTGGACGAAAACCCCTCCATTCTACTTCCGCTTTTCTTGACTGCTACTCCTCCACAGCCTATTAATTTTCATTTCAAGAGTCGCTATTTGCTCTATACAATCTCTGTAGCTGTACTCGCTCACGTTTTTTATTATGTCACGTCTCTGTTTCCCAACTGCAAATACCTGAAGTGATTCATTAACCTTTCTTCTCTTCGCTTTCGCCCTTTCTTTGTAAGTTTTCTGGGATTTTTTTTTATTTTTTATTTATCTTCTTTGTGCCAGTGATAGTATTACTCCTTTTGATGATTTCTCATGTATCTATTTGATTGCTTAGCGATTAAATTGATGCTTTTAGTTTTACAGTTCACATTGTCGGTTGTTTTTCGATTTGCTTTTTTTGTTTTGACCTAGGAATTGTTTATTTTGGTCTCTGATTTTACTTTTATATTTAGGGGCTGGCTTTATCTAGGCTTCTGTGCTACTCGATCCCAATTCATAGGCTGATCGATTGGAGCTTCTATTATATAAATGTTCATGGTTTGACTACTCTCTCATTGCGGCAGTGGTGGCTATATATCTTTACTTTCATGCGAATGATCTTATTGATTCATCTTTTGGGTTATGGATAATCTAAGGAACGAGTAGTTTTATCTGGGATGGACTGATCATCATTTGATGGTTTAGGATTTGTTTCTTCAGATGTCTTCCTTGTATTAGAACTATGGATTTGCACAGTAATTCTCATCCTGAATCGGGAAAACTGGAACAAATTGTTTCCCAGTTTCTCTTGAAGAGTTTGCACATTATTTTGGACTCTAGAATTCCTTCTCTTCACCCACATGACTGTAGTGGTGAGCTCCAGTCTAGTTCTCGGGTGAGAAAGAGTGACAAATGGTTCAATTTAGTTCTCGGAGATCGCCCAGCAGCCTTAGAGAGCTTGCACTTCTGGCAAAGAAATATAATGGACCCCATGATAATTGACATAATAATTATATGCCAGCAGACTGCATCATCATCAGTGGACAATCTGTATGCTTCTTCAGCTGAGGGTAGACCTGTTGGGACAGTCATAGAAAGGTGGGTAGTTCAGTATAAGAACATGCGAGTTTTAGGCCCCCAAACTGGTGAAACTTCTGCCTCGTACAAGAAGACATATAAGAAGTCAATCATACTCTTACGCTCACTTCATTCTCAAATGAGGCTTCTCCCAGCTCATCGAATCTTTCGGCAGCTGAGCTCATCTAGTCAGACATATAATTTTGATATCATATACAAGGTTTCTTCATTTTGTGAACCTTTCTCTAGGTCAGAGGAGGCAATAATGAAAGAATACAGTTTTGTCCCTGTAGAGGCCCTTCCTGGTCACCTTTCTGTATCTGTGACATATCGTCCATCACTGTCTGAATTTAACCTTCAGCCATTGGCAACATTCCCTCCAAAGATTATAACAGATTACGTTGGTAGCCCTACCACTGACCCTCTTAGGTCTTTTCCTTCTTCAGAGAGGGGAACTCGTGCTACATCCTTTCCACTAAGGGGAATACGAGCACCTAATGCTTCTCCTTTTCAACGCCCACATAGCTGGACAAGTGGCTTCCACAGAGCTGCTCATTTTATGGTGAACCAATCCGTGGGTGGTTCTCCTCCCTATCACAGATCTCCCATGCCATATGATTTTCCATCTCCTCCAACTGATACTTCTGGCAATAGAATTCAAAGCTACAGACCACCAACTCATCAAAAAACTGCTGGTCATGATGAGCATCAACTTTCACCTCCATTCTCACCATCTATGTCCCCTTCCACACCAACATATTTTGCAAATAGTAATCCTATGCAAGCTCATATGACTTCAGAAACTGCACCTGTAACTATCCCTCTTCCACTGACAGGCAGAAGTTCAAGGTATGTTTCTCCGAACTTTTCTGACCCAAGTAAAAATTTACTTCCACCTTTATCTCCCAGAAGCACAAGGTATGATCCTTCATCCCAAGAGTCTCCCTCAAGCATCAGGTCAATTAAGAAATTAGAAGCTTTAAGGGCTGGAGAGTTGAACTCATCCATAGCAAATCAATTTTCTGGTCATAAGGTAGGGTTTACTTTTTCACTTTGCTCTTCGATGGTTTATATTTGCACTCTACATTATATTTCTTAATTCTTGCAATTTTTTATAAGGCCATTTTCAAAATTATTTGTAGATTCTCAAAGATAGTAGAGATGATTCAGGGCGCTTCTCAGGGTTGTTATCTTCTAGTGGCTCACCACTCATTGGGATCTCTCGAAGTTCTAGTAGATTATCTTTCCAGGATGACCTGGATGATGTTGACTTCTCGTGTGCTTTTGATGTTGATGATGTTGATACAGCTGATTCACATAACAGGTACTTCAGTTTCTCTCATTTTACTCTTCGCCAATGCAGGTGTAACTTGTATTTCTTAACTATATATGCAGTCATTGGTTTGCAAAGTACCTATTTTGGTTCTGGTGTCAGCATGTTATTCTAGTAAAGAAGTTTTCTTAGTGGTCATCTTTGCATTGATTGCATATGCTCCTTTCTTTAATGCTTATGAGCTTGTCATTACTTTTTTACAAGTGCGTGGGAAATTTATTCCACCTGGGCTTTTTTACCTCAAATCTTAGCCATAATGTTATGCTCCTGTACAAAAAGGGAGAAAAGACAAGACTACATGGAAGATATCACCTATGTTACAGCTGTAAATTTGAGAAATAAATTATTACCATTTATCATTTCCTTGTTACATTATCAATGAATGACTATAATATACTTGAAATGATTTTCTATAGACTCGAGCATTTCAAAAAAAAAGTCTTTGTTTTTCATTTTCTAAGAAATCATTGATATATTCATTTTCTCTTTCTTGTCTCATTTTTCACCTTTGGACTTCACGTTGGTAATTCCAAAATTCCAATTCCTAGAATTATCTTTGCTGCATTCCACTAGCATTTTTCCGGAGTATCTTTAGGTTATCAGACCTTTTGCACTTCTGCTTTAATGACTTGTCCTTGAATAAAATTTCAGCCCATTATTTTCATCAAATGACTCTTTTTTTTTCTGTTCGAAGTAAATATCATGTCATCATATCCAATGGAAATAAACTTTTCTGCTAAGGAGCTTTTGTCTCATTTTGAAACTTGATACAGAATAAGATAGGTACCGGATATATCATCATATATAATGTAGTAAAAGAGAAGGATCTACAGATAGATCAGATTTTTCTTTAGTAGAATTATACACAGACTACTTAAAATTGAAAAATGTTCCTAAAGTGTGTTCGACTTCTTTGGCCATCAAATGCCCTTGTTTTGTACTCAATTTCTTCAATTGAAGGATGTTCAAGTGGCTTGAATTGCTTTTCAATGAATGTTGAGTATTATTTCTTAATTTTAACATATTTTTCAACATGTAAAAGTTGCTTTTCTAAAGCAGCCAATATCCATATATTGTTTGTGTTTTATCATTTGAGAACCTAATCACAAAGTTTCTGATGCTGAAGAATCAAAATAAGCCTTACTGGAGAAAAAAGGAGACAAAAGCTGTATGCAGATAATATTCCTGATATTGCGAATTGCTTTCTTAAACAAGAACATGGAGGATTTTTTTTTAATTTTATAATCTATTTATTGCTTCAGTATGGTACTTGGTCTTCTCTTCACACTTACTCTGATTACAACATGGCTGAAATATTTTTTTCTGAGATTCCAGTTTGTATTTAGCACATTGACTTAATGTTCTTGTAAATATATTTGTATCACTGGAAACTTTTATGTTTGAAAATGTCCAAAATTCACTGTTTTGTTCTAGCCTCTTTTTATGTTCTTAAAGCTGTTACTTGTCTCATAATCTCAGCCTTTACTTCACTCAAATAGTGAATATATTGGATTATGTACTGTCATGGTACAGGAGAACTTGCACTATGGCATTTCGTCTCATGTCTTGATAATCTTTCAAATCATCATGATCCAGCTATTTCAACCTTTTTCCTTTCTAATAGCTTACAATTAATTGATAGTTCAATTTTTTAGGAATCTCAATGACAGGAGAATTTTATTTTATTTTCCTTTTGGGCTTAATGATCAACATTACTCATCTTCTAAATACAATAGGAGAATTTGGTCCTCGGGAAGAAATGAATTCTTTTTCTTGCAAATCCTTTTTACAATCTTCACGTGTGGCTTCAAATAAAAGGAATTTCCTTTCGCAAATCTCTACTTGTAAATAGGGTATGAACTTGAATAAGCTAGAGAACTTGAGGCTTGAATTTAGGTCAAACTCCTCTGATTTTTTTTTTTCGTGCACTAGTTTTCCTGAGACTCAAGTTTATACTCGCTGATTTTCTGTTTACTTGTTTTTTTTATCATAGCTGTTATTTCCCTTTTGATAGGCTCTTACAACTTGCCTAGGACAGCTGTTTTTTAATAATATGCTGGAATGTGGCCAGGACTGTATTCATTTTTAGAGTTTGATATGCATGCTTAGGAGTGTAAATCACACTATTGACCACTAAATTTATCACATAGTTCAGAAAGATACTAAAAACTCCAGTTTATGATTTTTTTTATTCATCTTGGCAATCTTATATTTTGTTATTCACTGTTGAACACCTGAATTTATTTCTTAATTACAAAAAGGTAAGGAAACTCAGTGCATCACTTTCTTAAAAACAAAACTTTAATTTTGTTGGAGTAGGAAGTTTCTCGCTGAAATCAGATAATTAATCTGTGGATTTAACAAATTCTATATGAAATTCTCTAATATTACAATTATGATGGGTTTACTTATTG
Source organism: Hura crepitans (assembly GCA_948208565.1). Classification (NCBI taxonomy): domain Eukaryota; kingdom Viridiplantae; phylum Streptophyta; class Magnoliopsida; order Malpighiales; family Euphorbiaceae; genus Hura; species Hura crepitans. The sequence continues at coordinate 5,579 of CANXYI011851343.1, forward strand.
TTCATAATTTTGTTTTAAAACAATATTTATCTGTTTTTATTTTTTTTTCTTTTTCATTCTCTTTCTAATTTACTTCTTGCCATGGATAAGCCTTTAATATGCATTTGGGTGGATGCATATTTATTGATGTTCTGTTTGAGCATATTGTGGAACTTAATGACATTTGAGTGTTCTGGTTATTTTCACCATTTAAATCCTTTAATAGTTCCATGAACACAATACCAATGGCCCAACTGTTTTTAAATTTTTCTAAAAGTTTTATATGGTGGGATCAAGTAGTAAAAAGTCAAATTAGAAGCATTTATTGTTTTATAGGCCAAAAAATTGATGTGAAATGGAGGAAAGTGGGGCGACATATGGGATTTTCAAACAAGTTTTAACCCGCTATCTATTTCTAAATTCTAACTACCACATCAATGAAAACTTCATTAGTGGAAGAATTTCGTGAATCTTGAGAATTTTGCACATGATTACCATGTCAGCAAGTTGCTACCGTATTTCTTGTAGTTGACTGCCTATAGCAACAAAAGTCGAATTTCATAAAAAAAGAAATGAATATTAAAAGTTTTTCCACCTTTTGGTAATTAAACAACAAGTTTAGTGATGAATGTTGTGATGTAGAATGGGTACTCAGCGAGTCAGCCACTGGATTTTGATTGGTGAATTTCGTTGAATATCACAAATTGAAGTTCAATACCTTTTGTGAATTCAGTCATCAATAATTTACCCCCTTTTGGTCCTTTAAAGCAAGCCAAGTGATTTTGTTATGGGGATGGAATATTCACAACATTTCACTTTGTGCATTTTGTTTGCAATGTGTTTTCCATCTGAACATGCTTTCAATTAATATTTCTAGTAGCATATGCCAAGTTTGCCTATCTATGAGATTTCTATGTGGATGTTTAGATGCTGTATGTGAATCAATATAAAACAAACTAAATTTTTAATCATGTTAAATCAAATTCACAGATACAAGTAATATCCCTGCTTGTGTGACTTTAGTAGTAGCCTACAGTTTCAGCATTTTGTTGATTAGGCACATTTAACTGTGTCAAATTCGCATCATGCCTGTGGCAAATGTGGCAGAAAATTAGGCATGTTGGGTTCAACTTGTAGTTTACTTTGTAGGTGCTGACGGCAATTTCAAAATGGTATTAAAGTAGAAACTTTTTGGTGCTAGACTTATATTTTGAATTCCACCTTTTCTTTCATAGACAAAGGAAGCCAGTCTGGAATCAAGTTTCTTTTTTTTGGTTTTAACATCAATTTGAGCACTCTAGTTTGCGCATTTGATCATTATTCTCAACTTCGACTGTCAACCTTGCTATTTTTCTTTGAAGTTTATGCAACACCGTTCTGCTTCCTCATTATTATTTTTCATATAATTCTTGATCATTATTGTCTTCTCCCAGCAGTTTCTGTTGGTGCACTATGTACTCGTGTATTTGTTCATTGTACTGAAGTTCGCCTGTAAATCATGCAATTTTCCTTAAAAGTTTGTGCTAATGTTATTGCATCTGTCATTATTATTATTAAAGTTTATCACCATCTTCTTCTGCCATTGTACAGTCAGAAGCTTGATGGGAAAAAGAGTTCAGATTGCGCTCCACAATCAATGGTAATGGGCAAAAAATCCCAAGACGCAGCAGTCGGTGTTCTTGTGCACATGCTGAGGACCGCACCGCCTCTGCGTCAAGATCGGAGTTGTTACTCATCCAATTCATTGAGGACTGGCCTAGATGAAGAGGTTCCTACAGCATCATCATCTGGGTTCTTTGTGCGCCGGAAAACAGCTGATGCACTTGAAGAGCTCAGAAGTTATAGAGATATGAAAGACCTGTTATTATCTAAAAGCGGAACTCACGCCATGAGTGAAGAACAACATTAACTGTTACGAGTGGATTTTATATTTTTATCTTATGGGAGGAGGATTTCTAAGTGCAATAGTAGACGACGGAAACTGCTCCAATCTGTACTATCAACAGAAGACCAAAGCATCAGCTGATTTCCAATAATGACTGCATAGACTTCTTTTTTTCCCTTGCACAGATTTAACCAATTATGTACATATCATGATTGTAAGGTTTGTCGTCTTTAAGATAAGTCGCTGGAGTTTAGATGCTGTTGCACCCAATGAAAGCAGCCTGAAAAGTAATCAAATTTGCTGTAGAGCTATAGTTTGTATACAGAATATGACAATGAAGATTCATGCAGAAATCATATAAATTCAGCTACAAATTTCAGTGCATAAACTTATACAACATAAATGTAGATCACAAAATGACGTCTTCATAAAATTACAAATTTAAACATAAAATTTTAGCCATAAATCTTGACTGAAATTTATCAAAAAGCCAATTTTTATATAGGCAGGTAGGGAATATGTATGAAAATTTTGGCACTTATATATTTTTATTTATTTTATTTTTAAGTAACTAAATAATTTAAAATATCCAAAAACATTAAATTTACTTAATATATTTGTCAAAATAAAGTTTATTAAAAATTTTGAGCTATATTTTTTATATTTATTAAAATACATTAATATTTAGCTTAAAAGGCACTATTTATAAATTTTGATATGCTCTTATTGAGTTTTAATGTTATTTACCGACATAAATTACTACGAAGATATATAACTATTTTTTTATGAATTTTAAATAAATATGAAGAACTCTTATAGTGCATTATGTCTTGTGATATGCTATACTTTAAATTATCAAATTATGCTTTTTTTTAAAATAAGTTTTTTTTATTTCATCTAATTATTATTTAAAAAAAGTAAAGAATAGATTTTTTTATATAATTATATCATTTTAAAAGGTGATTAGTCTTGTCCTCTGACAATTTTTCTTTTGTCTTGCTTTTCGCAAGTCTGTTTTTCTGTGTTCAATTTTTTTGGCTTTCTTCATGGTTGGTAATTCTAGTCAAACCACAAATGCGGAAGATTTATGTGCTAATATTTCTCTTGAAGATTCAGATAAAGATGGACTTGTTTTCGTAGAAGAAGAACTAGATAGTCAAGCTATTGATCTTTGACGGAGTCTAGTAGGTTGTTCTCTTACGGAGCAATTAATTAATGTTAATGCTATGAAACATACTTTGGTTGCCTTATGGAGACCTCTCATGGGTGTTTTCATTAAAGACCTAAATTCTGATATGTTTGTTTTTCAATTTTTCCATTAAATTGATATACAAAGGGTGGTTGATAGGCGACCTTGGACTTTTGATAATCATATATTGACATCAAAAAGACTTCATCCAAGTGATCAACCACAGCATTTCCCTCTATTTAATGTATGTTTCTGGATTCAGGTTCATAATATTCCAGTTGGCTTCATGTCAGAAAGGGTGGCTCAGAGTATTAGGAAATATTTAGATGAATTTATTTCTACTGACCCTAAAAATTTTATAGGAACTTGGAGAAATTAAATGTGAATTCGAGTTTCTTTGGATGTTCGTAAACCATTGAAAAAAGAAATAAAGCTAAAGAAGGCTAGTCAAGAATGGTTCCTAGTTAAATTTCAATATGAACGTTTACCTACATTCTGCTTTATATGTGGTAAATTTGGACATAGTGAGAAAACTTGTTTAAAGTTATTTCAAAGCATGGATAGGGCTGTGCAAAGAGAGTATGATAAAGAGATTCGGGTGAAGAATATGCGTCAGCAATCGTCCTTAGGTAATAAATGGCTTCGTGATACTCTTCCTATTGCTGATCCATTTTCATATTTGAACTCCGGCAAAAAGATGTTGGTTGATCAAAATCTTAGTGATGAATCCTTAGTTAATGGAGAAAATCGCGGGAAAGGATTATCTTATAATGGAGGTCATGTCAAAAATCTCTACCCTAAAATTCAGGAAGTTTTAGTTGATAATAATATGCTGATTGCAAAAGAGACATTAAATGGGACAATTATTATTGATCTTAAATGATGAAGTGAGGGACTTTAATGGGCCGATTCAAATGATGATTTGTAGTTGGATATGGGCCAAAAAACTTGGTTTCGACAGGCTTTATTTCCTATGACATCCGAGTATTATGAGTTGTTTAAGTTAGAATTATCATGGGCTAGCAATCCACACGTAGTTCGAGTTTCTATGGACCTTGTTCGAAGTAAAAAGCCTTATTTGGTTTTTCTTATGGAAACACTATGTTCCAGAGAAAAACTAGAAGTCCTAAAAATTAAATTAGGCTTTAAAGGTATGTTTAGTGTTGATGCTTTAGGCCATAGTGGTGGCTTAGTAATCTTTTGGAAAAATCAAAATTTAGTCAGATTGCTGGGTTATTCTAGACAACACATTGATGTAGTAGTTTGTTTAGAAAGTTCTCTCGAATGGAGACTCACTTGCTTCTACGGTTTAGCTGATTGGAGTAAAAGGCAAGAATCTTGGAATTTGCTTCGTCTTCTCTCTTTTAAATATGCTTTCCCTTGGTGTGTCATTGGGGATTTTAATGACATTAAATCTCAACAGGAGAAAAAAGGGAGGTCGACCTCAACCATATCACCTTATTAATGCAATCTAGGGCCGCAAGCATCTTAGGATGGTTGGTTATGGGTTTACTTGGTCAAGAGGTGGAAGCTTCAAACTTTTAATGGAAGAACATTTCGATCGGGCTCTAACTTCAAATAACTGGATTTCTTACTTTCCCCTTTATAAAATAAGTAATCAAGATCTAACCTCATTTAACCGTTCCTTTATTTTTCTAGACATTCAACCAATTTGTTTGAGGAAATTTTTCACTATGAAAATGCTTGGTTTTATGAAAATCAGTTTCTAGATGTGGTTTGGGAGGCTTGGTTTGGTAATGACAGTTTATCTATAGCTGCAAAAATTGAGAAATGTAGCAATGTCTTGATTCAATGGGGTAAGAAAGTTACTAGAGATTTTAAGAGTAAGCTATTTGTTTTAAAAGTAAGCTATTTTAAAAAGTAAGATTCGAAAAGCTAGGCTGAACAAGTCTGGTTCATCAAACGATGATTTTCTCGATTCTCAAAATCGTTATCTTGATACATTAAGGGAGTAAGAGGTTTTTCGAAAGCAATGGGCAAAACTGTTTTGGTTGAGGGATGGTGATTCAAATTCAAAGTATTTATATGCCGTTGTTTCTAAAAGGAAGCGCAAAAGCATATAACCC
>CANXYI011851370.1:0-12806 GCA_948208565.1 Hura crepitans
GCCTCGTGAAGGTGACTTGACATACTTTTTTAGGCTCAAAAATACTATTCATAGGGCTATGACTTACGGGCATTACAATTCTTCCCCTTCTAAGAAATTTCATCCTCAAAATTACTTGGAGTAAATAGATGTTGATATTGACTCTTTATCTGCTTCTTCAATTCCCATGTGGCTTTTTTTGCATTATGGTGCTTCTAGAGAACTTTAATAAGAGGAATGGTTTTATTTCCCAACTGCTTCACTACTCAAGTCAAAATCTGTATTGGCTTTTCATTGTAACACAAGTTTGGCTGTACCTCAATATCCGTCACTAGAACTACATGGGAAGGATCTGATATGCACCTTCAGAGCATTGAAACATGAAACACATTATGTATCTATTGTAACTCAGGTGGCAAAGCTAGCTTGTATGTCCACTCTCTCTGTAATCTCATATGGTCTAATAAATTTGGGACTTAGCTTCCCCTTTTTCCCAAATCTAAGCACTTTCTTCCATAGAGATACCTTTAAAAACACTCTATCGCCCACTATATATTCAATATCCCTCTGGCTCAAGTCAGCATAGGATTTCTATCTATTAGTTACAACTTTCAATATTTCCCTAATAACCCTAACTTTTCTTTTACATCTCTAATAAGACAACGAATGAGATTTTGTTTTCCCTAACTTCACTTCAACATAATAGAGTTTTACACCTTCTCTCATATAGTGCCTCGTAAGGTGCCATGCCCAAACTAGCTTGATAACTATTATTATACGTAAATTCAGCTAAGGATAGGTACTGGTCCTAGCTACCTTTAAATTCAATGGAATAGCTATACAATAGATCCTCAAGTACTTGTATCACCCTTTCTAATTACCCATCTGTCTGAGGGTGAAAGGCTGTACTATAAGTCAGCTTAGTGCCTAATGCTTAATGCAATTTCTTTTAAAAACTTAGAAGTGAAGTGAAGATCCCTATCTAAATTAATGGCTATAGGTAAACCATGGAGTCTAACAATCTCATCAATGTACAATTTAGCTAATCTTTCTAGTAAGTAATCCATTTTGATAGGAATAAAGTGAGTTGTTTTAGTCCATCTGTCAATAATCACCCACACAACATCACATTTATTCCTGGTCATAGGCAATCCCATTACAAAGTTTATTCTAACCTTTTCCCACCTCCATTCTAGTATTGCTATAGGATGTAGTAATCTAAAAGGAAACTTATGCTTAGCTTTTAACTATTGGAATATCAAATATTTAGCCACATATTCTACTACTTCTCATTTTATACCTACTAATATTGAGACTTCAAGTCTATGTACATCTTTGCACTACCAAGATGCATAGAATAAGGAGCTTCATATGCCTCTTTTAGTATCTATAACCTCAAGTCATCTGTACTAGGTACACACAACCTACCCTAATAATACAGACATCTATTGTGACACCCTGTACTCGTCTCGTACACTAGACCCTAATAGAGAGTGTGCACGTATATTGATATCCAATTTTGCAATCCATAAAACCCTATTAAATTAAAAATTTTATTAATTAAAATATTTCTTAACTCAAGAAGTTGTAAAAATAGTAAAAATCATTTGGCATGCTTTATGAGGCAACTAATAAGGTTATCATGTCAAAAATTTGGTAGCATAACGATCGTACCTGGACACTTTCCCATATAGTAAACCTATTAAAAACACTTCTAAAATAATATACATCATAACACAACTCCAACTAGGTCCTTTTGACCTTCCAATCATCATAAAAATAAGAAAGAGCCTCAAGCTCATCACAAGCAACATTCTAATATGCAATATCAAGAGATATCATACAAGTTATGCAAGAAATATAAAGCTTTTGAAATAAATACAGTTTAAGTTACAAAATAGACCCATGTTTACAAATTAGGCCTAATCCCTTTGGAATCACAAGAGCATCACTATTTATATTTACATCATTGACTATTTTACAAAATGAAAACAAAAGTACCCAAAATAGGCAGTTTTCATATTATCCTATGGGTCAAAAGCCTTAGCTTTAATCTACTACTCAATTACCTACACATGACAAATAAAGTAATGAGCTAAGCTTTCACTTAGTGTTGTAATCACTTCAACTTGAATATGCCAATTGTATCATGTAATTATTCATTTCATTTCAATATTATGACATGCTATCAATAGTAAGCATACAATATGGTTCATAAGTAAATAAGCATTTTTGAGATACATGCATGTCAAGAAATATGCATATCCCACATTATATTCGTACATATAGCATAACTATCATCAACATAAATAAAATGAGCCATAAGCTTAACATGTGCATTTATCTTCTCATAAGAAGAACATATACATTTAAGGAATTATAGAAAGCTTAACAACATACAATACATATTATAGACTTGTAGTCATGTATTTACTCAAATTCTGATTTTATAAACATTTTTATACCATATCATCATTTTAAAGTCTTTATATTGTTTAACCAATGCCCATATCAAAGAGAAAACTATCCAAGGCTGGATAGCTGATATCATTGGCCCGAAGACACTCACACTCATAGGTACATAGACATAGGCTTAAAGGCACTCATATAAAAAGATATGTAGAAACATTAGCCCGTACACACTCGCATCCGAAGATATAAAGAAACATAGGCTCGTCGGCACTCACATTTGAAGGTACATAAAAACATCAACCCGTAGGCACTCATATCTATCAGCACATAAAAATATAAGCCCATAGGTACTCATGCCTATTGACATGTAGATCAATAACCCCATAAATAAGCCCATAGGGACTCATGCCTATCGACATGCACATCAATGACCCTATAGGTCTCATACTCAAAGGTAAGCAAGTAGCTGCTAAAAATCTTCATTAATCGATTAACCTATTCAAACTAGGTTGTCTAACTATATAAGTATTATTAAACTCAACATATTATGTCATTTAAGACATTTATACATTTTACACCATTTACACCGTATTATCTCATAATTATGTCTCCTTTCCCATTTGCACATTAGTAAGGCTTGAAAACACATGGCCATAGCATAAGTCACATAATCATATCACTTAGCCAACTTAGGCTTACATAAGCTCATTACCACTAAAAGTTTACATTACCTGTGTGTAATAGCTCAAATGAACAAATATAACATCACATGTATCTATATTCTCATTAATACGTCAATATGCTATTTAAAGTACCACTAGGCCTTATATGGCAATAACGTATATATACATGTACTTCACATATCGAGCATATTTATTCTGCATCATCATTATGCATTGGTGCCTTATAATGTCTAATATATAAATCATTTGCATAAGGACTATAATTCACATCCATACACAAATTTACACCCAATATTGACATTTATCGATATTAGTCACATAAAGCCTCATTACATGGCAAAAATCTATATTCGTATCATACATGGCATTCGGCCACTTCTATATGCACACCCTCATTCATGAAATTACATTAAGACACACATAAATGCATTTATGCCTCATTTTCACATACATTATTCATATATCCTCTTTATGCCATAATTGCCTCAAAAACATGTCCTTTTCACATTTGAATCATTTGGCCACCCATATATGCATACACATAGCTATTTAATCTCATATAAGCTCATGCAAGTGCATTAATACCACACTAATCCATATTTGCATTTTTAGCTCTTATTAAAGCATATTAACTCAACATCATGCTCAATAACAAACATGAGGCATTCAGCCTCTAACAGCCAAACATAGATCATCTATACACATTTATATAATTTAATATTGCCATTTAATAATATTAAATTAATTCATGCATTACACTTCTAATAGCCATTAATACACATAATGTCATAAATGCACATAATGATTTCCAAGCATTTTCATTCATTTTGAAGTGATTACACATACCAAAAATAGCCTTTAGGTACACCCATAGGAATCCTAGGCCTTCTTCTTTCCTTGGGAAGCTTGGTTTGAATTCTCGCCTACGAATTCAAACAGGATCAATTTTTCAAAAATCACAAAAAATCATATATAGCTTTGAAAAATAAAACGAGCATACAAACACACTCTTGGGCACCCATAAAGTCTAGGAAAAATATCAAAATGAAAATAAAATTATTCAATTGTGACTTTGGCACTATTCACCTCGAGAAGGAATTCCTGATTCCTCTCGAGATTCTTTACCAAACAAGGTGATCTTAGTGTCCATAATTTTGTCTCAGGACACTTTACCTCTCAAAAACCATTTTTCAAAGTGGGTGTAGAGGATAAAGAAGAAAAGAGAGAGGGAGTGTGGTAAACAATTTGAGGGAAAGGGAGAGGGAAGTGGGAGGAAAAGGAAGGAAAGGGAAATTTTAGATATTTATAGTTTTTCAAAAATTATTTTATTTTGTTTCCATAATTTTTTCTCCCCTCTAGAATAATCAAAATTCCTAAAAATAGTTTTCAAAAATTAGGTTAATACGAATCCTATAGACACATAAAGAATCAGGCTCGAAAGACAAAGAAAATCAAAAAATTAGCATTTTTCCTCAGCCAAAAACTTGGTAAAAATATTTCCCAATATCTAAAAATTTCAATTACGATTCAGAATATTTAAGTATTAGGTTGTAATATTTTTGAATTATTTTAAGTAACTTTTGAATTATTTTACGGTTCAACTTTGCCTACAACACGATTCACATAACACTACCATAAAATTTTTTTTAGCATTTTTAACCATCCAAATGGCTTTGGATTGGCTTCAAATTTTACCTAACATTTTCTCATAATTAATACTCCCGGATAGTACACTTAGTGTGACTCGAGTTTTAGGAAGCACTATTCACCTCAAAATGTACTATTCACCAGAGTCGAGATTTTTAGGTTGTTACATTTCTTCCCCTCTTTAAAGAGATGTCATCCTCAACATACCTAGTTTAAAGAGATGTTGATACTACTCTCTCATCTAAGCTTCACTCTCTCATGTTGCTTCTTCCATGCCGTGATGTTGACATAAAACCTACACTAATAGCACAATCTTGTTCTATAACTCCTTAACTTCTCTAGCTAAAATACATATGGGTCTTTCCTCTTATGAAAATTCTGGTCATATCTCCACTTCATTAGTTGTTAGCATATGTGAAAAGATCGATCTATACCTTCTCAGTATTGCGACATGCAACACATCATAAATCTGTTGTAACTCTAGAAGTAAAGCCAGTTTATAAGCCAATGGACACACACATTCTATAATCTCGTATTGTCCAATGAACATCAAACTCAACTTTCTTTTCTTACCGAACCACAACACCTTTTGCTATGAAGATACCATAAAAAATACCTTATCACCAACTTTATACTCAATGTCTCTTCTCTTTAAATCTGCATAGGATTTTTATCTATTTGAAGCAACCTTCAGCCTTTCTCTGATGATCTTCACCATTTTTTTAACATCCTTAACCAAATCCAATCCAATAAGCTTATGCTTACTCAACTCACTCCAACAAAAATGAGCCCTGCATTATCTCCCATACAATGCCTCATAAAGAGCCATACAAAGGTATGCTTGGTAACTATTGTTGTAAGCAAATTTTGCCAAAGACATATACTTATCTCAACTACCTTTGAGCTTTATGGCATATGCTCAGGGGATATCTTTAAACACCTGAATAAAGCCTCTCTGACTATGCATGCATCTAAAGATGAAAAGCCATGTTGAAATTAAGCTTGGTTCCTAAAGCATTTTGGAGTTTCCTTTAAAATCTTGATATAAAATAGGGATCTCAATCTAAAATAATAAAAGATGGCACTCTATGAAGCCTAACTATCTCATCCATGTACAGTTTAGCCAACTTCTCTAAGGAATAATCCTTTCTTACTAGAATGAAGTGAGCTAACTTGGTCAATCTATCGACTATGACCCAAATAGAATCATGCTTATTCCTGGTCATCAGTAGTCTAATCACAAAATCCATAGTGACTTGATCCCACTTTCATTCTAGGATTGTTATATGGTATAGCAAATCAGAAGGAACTTGATGCTCAGCTTTCACTTGCTAACAAGTAAGGCATTTAGTCACATAATCAGCTACATCTCTCTTTGTGGCCAGCCACCAATAGACCATCTTCAAATCTTGATATATCTTAGTATTGCTAGGATACATAGCATATGGTGCATTATACGCTTCTTATAGAATCTATTAGCTTCAATCTTCATTATTTGGTACACAAAGGCAGTCATGAAAATACAAATAACCATCCTCTTTAATCACAAACTTGGTAGACTTCCCCTCTTAGATTATACTCATGATACTTTGAAGCCTATGATCATCCTTTTACAAATCCTTTACTACCTGTATCAAACTTGGCTTGACTTGTAGCTTAGCTAACAAACCATTATCATCCTGTAGCTTCAAACTAATATGTATTGCCTTCAAAGTTGACATAAACTTCTTACTCAATGTATCCATAACCATATTAGCTTTTCTATAATGGTAGTCAATAAGATAATCATAATCCTTGATCAACTCCATCCATCTTCTATGCCTCAAGTTTAACTCTTTTTGTCTTAGCAAATACTTTAGACTCTTGTGGTTAGTGAAGACATATCACTTTTCCCTATAAAGATAATGCCTCTATACCTTTAAAGCAAACACAATGGTTGAGTTCTAAGTCATGTGCCGGATAGTTTATCATAAAGTTTTAACTGCCATAAAACATAAGCAATAACTTTGCCATCATGCATGAGTACACATCCCAACCCATTTAGTGAGCCATCACTGTATATGGTGAACTCTTTTCCTAACATTAGCTGAACCAAAATCTGAGCCTCAGTCAACATACTCTTCAGCTTATCAAAACTCTCTTGGCATTTACTATCCCACTAAAACTTCATATCCTTCATTAAAAAATGTGTCATAAGGGATGCTATTAAAGAAAATCCCTGGACAAACCTTGTATAATATCTGAATAAACCAAAAAACTCCTTATCTCAGTTGTATTCCTAGGTGGTATGCACTTTATTATAGCTCAAATCTTGCTAGGATTGAGCCTTATGCCATCTGTCGATGCTATATGCCCTAAAAATGAAACTTCCTCTAGCCAAAACTCACACTTGTTGAGTTTAGCATAGAGTTTCTCATCCCTCAAGATCTATAAAATTGTTTATAGATACTTTTCATGCTCTTCTCGATCTTTAGAATACATAAGGATGTCATCAATGAAGGCTACTATAAACTGGTCTAGAATTTGCTTGAAAATCTAATTCATGAGATCCATGAATGTTGTGGGTGCATTAGTTAACCCAAAAGGCATCACTAGGAACTCATAGTGACTATATCTAATCCTAAAAGTTGTCTTATATATGTCCACCTCTTTCACTCTCAGCTGATAATACATGAATCTATGATCAATCTTAAAAAAGACACCTGCCCTTCTAAGCTGATCAAAAAGATCATTGATCTATGGTAAAGGATATTTGTTCTTGAAGGTGACTTTATTCAACTACCTGTAATCCACACAAAGCCTCAAAGAACCATCCTTCTTTTTGATAAAAAAAAATTGGTGCTCCCTATGGTGAAACACTCAGTCTGATGAAGCCTTTATCAAGGAGCTCTTGTAACTGGATCTTTAACTCCTTCAGCTCCATAGGAGCCATCCTGTATAGAGCTATGGAAACTAGTGTTATGCCTAGCATCACCTCAATTCCAAATTCTAACTCCTATTCTTATGGCAAACCAAGTAGTTCATCTGGGAAAACATCCTTAAGCTTAGCCATAATAGGAATCTAACTTGCTTTTGATATTTCCTTTTTAGTGTCAACTACATATGTAAGGTAGGCTTGACAACCCTTTCACATCATCCTTCTAGCCACAACTACTGACACTATATTAGTCATGCAATTTGATCTCTCCATTTCTAACCCATCACTAGTTTATAACGTGATCCTTATCCTCTTGCAATCTACTATGGAATGATACTTGGATAACCAATCCATGCCTAAGATAAGATTAAACTCATTGAACAATAATTCATTGAGATCTACTAAGAAAACTTGTCCTTGTGTTGACAAAGGATAGTCTCTATATACTTTATCACTATGATATGCTGTCCTATAGGATTGCTAACCATCATATCAAAACTAAGGGCATGGGACTCTAAACCCTAATCTATAACTCATGTTATACGAATATATCAATGTGTGGACCCTGAGTCTATCAGTGCTAAAATAGGTAAATCAAAGATATGGAAACTACCCACTATAACCTCTAAAGTGTTTGCCTACTGTCTAGCCCGTATGTCATACTGCATGGCTAAAGCTCTACTATTTGACTTCTCTTTCTGACTGGCCCTAGCTTTACCCCTAGTGTCTTTATTCTATTATGACTCTGATGGTCTAACTGAATAGTCCCTCTAAAAATCCTCTCTAGAGCTATAACCCTAGCAAACTCCTAGTGTAGCTTTCTAACATACACCTCGGTGTCTCCTATGGCAACTCTCATAAGCTAGTGTCAGCACACTGGCAGTAGTAGATCTAGGAGCACTTGATGTCTGAGTCCATGGTCTAGAAACCTATCCTAACCTTGAAGACCAATTTGACTTCTTGCTCTACTATTACTTGGACTGACCCCCTTTCTATTTCTTATCGGCTGTATAACTAGAACTGCCCTATCCCTAGCTATAAGATCTCTTCTTGAAGCTATCTCTCTTTTATCTTAGCTAACGTACCATCTCTATGGTATGACAAGCTACTATCAAGGCTGAAAAATTCATAATCTACATCGGAGCAACTTATTACATAATGTCTAGATTCAACCACTTCTTAAACTTCTTATAGGAATCATTTTCTGTAGCCACCACTACCTTAGCATATCTTCTCAAGCGAGCAAACTCTTTCTCATACTCAGATATAGTCCTATGCTTCTACCTTAAGTCTATGAACTCTTTGTAATTTTGATCCATGTAAGGCTCAATAATGTATTTCTTCTTGAATTCTTGAAGAAAGAACTCTTAATTAAGATTAGCAACCATCTTATACTTTGTAGTGGTCTCGCACCACTTCAAAGCTTCATCCGATAGCATAGAAGTAATACATGCAATATACTCCTCCAGAGGACACTTCAACTACTACATAATCTTGAGCATCTAATCTAGCTAATACTCAGCTCTACTCAACCCATCCAGCTCCTTACCCTTAAAGAACTTAACCCCATTCTTCAATAACTAGTCCATATACATCATTTAAAAAGTCTGCTACTTTTGAGGTATTGGAGGTTGAACTATGTGTACTATAGCAACTGCAATAGGAATAGCAACTGTTGCTTGCCTAACGGACTTCAACATCATATGTAGCTAAGCCGAGTGACCCTACTATTCATGTGTAGCATGTCCCATAACACAGGAGGTCACATAGTGTAGTTGCCCCTTCTTGTCTAATAGTCATGAAAGCATGGCTCTTTACTTCTTCCTCTTCGTTTCAAGTAGTACTAGGACTTATCTCTATATCAATATGTAAAAGAAATAGATTATGAACCCCACATGTAAAATGTCATTATGTAAATATACTACAACTCTTATAGTGCTCTTGTGTAACCCATAGGTTTAAAGGAAAGCCTAAACTAGAGCTCTTATACCATTATAATGTGATGTCCTCTACCTATCCCATACACCGAACCTAAATAGGGAGCACACATACATATCAATATCTAATTCTTCTATCCATTAAACCCTATTAAATTAAAAATTTTATCAATTGAAGTATTTCTTGACTTAAGGAGTTGTAAAAACACTAAAAACCATTTAGCAATCTAGCAGCATAATGATTGTACCAAGACAATTCCCTAAATAGTAAACCTATTAAAAACACTTCTAAAGCAATATACATCACAACATAACTCGAACTAGGTCCTTTTAACCATCAAATCATCATAAAAACATCACAGAGCCTCAGGCTCATCACAAAGCAACATTCTCACATGCAATATCAAGAGATATCATACAAGTCATGCAAGAAATATAAAGCTTTTGAAATAAATACAGTTAAAGTTACAAAACTGACAAATGATTATAGATTAGGCCCAATCCCTTTGGAATCACAAAAGCATCACTATTTATATTTACATCGTTTACCATTTTACAAAATCAAAGCAAAAGTACCCAAAACTGCTAATCTTCGTGTTCTCCTATGAATCAAAAGCCTTAGCTCTAATCTATTGGTTAATTACCTATATCGCAAATAAAGTAATGCTTTAAGATTTTGCTTAGTGGTGTAATCACTTCAACTTGAATATGCCAATTATATCATGCAATTATTCATTTCATTTCAATATTATGACATGCTATCAATAGTAAGCATACAATATGGTTCATAAGCAAATAAGCATTTTTTATATACATACATGTCAAGAAATGTACATATCCCATATTATATTTATATATATAGCATAACTATCATCAACATAAATAATATGAGCCATAAGCTTAACATGTGCATTTATCTTTTCATAATAAGAACATACACATTTAAGCAATTATAGAAAGCTTTAAAACATACATAACATGTTATAGCCTCATAGTCATGCATTTACTCAAATTCTAGTTTCATAAACATCTTTATACCATATCATCATTTTAAAGTCTTTATATTATTTAACCAATGCCCATATCAAAGAGACAACTATCTAAGGTTGGATAGTAGATATCATTGGCTCGAAGGCACTCACACCCGTCAATACGTAGACATAGGCCTGTAGGCACTCACATTAGAAGATACATAGAAACATCAGCCCGTAGGCACTCGCATCTGAAGGTACATAGAAACATAGGCCCATCAACACTCACATTTGAAGATACATAAAAACATCAGCCTATAGGCACTCAAGCCTATCTGTACGTAAAAACATAGGCTTGTAAACACCTATGCCCATTAGCACATAGATTGATGGCCTCATAGGTCTTGTACTTGAAGGTAAGCTAGCAGCTGCCAAAAAACCTAGTTGACTAGTCAACCTATCGAAACTAGGTTGTCTAACTATATAAGCATCATTAAACTCATTATATTATGTCATTTAAGCTATTTATAAAGTTTACACCATTTACACCATATTATCTCATAATTATGTCTCCTTGGCCATTTTGCACATTAGCAAAGCCTAAAAACACATACCCATAGCATAAGTAACATAATCATATCATGTAGCCAACTTAGGCTTACATAAGGTCATTACACTAAAAGGTCACATTACCTAGGTGTAATAGCTCAAAAAAAAACACATATAACATCACATGTATCTATATTCTCATTAATACCTCAATATGCCATTTAAAATACCACTAGGCCTTATATGGCCATAACATATATCATACATGCACTTTTCATATCAAGCACATCTATTTCACATCATCATCATGCATTGATACCTTATAATGTCTAATATATCAAGCATGTGCATGAGGACTATGATTCACATCCATACACAAATTTACACCAAATATTGACATTTATCGATATCAGTCACATAAAGCCTCATTACATGGTAAAAATCCATATTTATATTATAAATGGCATTTAGCCACTTCCATATGCACACACTTATTCATGAAATTGCATTAAGACATGCACAAATGCATTTATGCCTCATTTTCACATACATTACTCATACATCCTTTTTGTAACATAATTACCTCTAAAATATGTCATTTTCACATTTGAAGCATTTGGCCACCCATATATGCACATACACACCTATTTAATCATATATAAGCCCATGCAAGTGCATTAATACCATATTAATCCTATAGCACCTAAAGAATTTAGCTTTAAAGATGAAGAAAATAAAAAAAATTAACAATTTTCCTAAGCCAAAAACTCAATAAAAATACTTCCTAATATCTAAGAATTCCAATTCCAAAGACAATGGTCTATTTAGAATATTTAAATACCAAGTTGTAATATTTTTTGGATTATTTTGAGCAACTTTTGAATTATTTTACGGTTCAGCTTTACCTACAGCACTATTCACATAACACTTCTATAAAATCTTCCTTAGCATTTTTAACCATCCAAATGACTTCGGATTGGCTTTAAACTTTACCAAAAATTCTCTCATAATTAATGCTCTCTATTGGTACACTTAGTGTGACTCGAGTTTCAGGAAGCACTATTCACCCTAGAAATTAGTATTCATAAGAGTTGGGATTTTCGGGTCGTTACATCCATCCTTACTTAATTCAAATTATATTGCCTTCCCCACTTTAACTTTATCCATAATCTATCTAAACTATTCATCCCTCACCTAAGCTTCTTTTTATCTATTGCCTGAAATCTAATTTAATCTAAAGTTCAGCTAGAATCATATTTTCCCCTGTGTACTACAATCTAGCATTCATAGCTCTAAAGGTTACCATGAATTTCTTACTCAAAGCATCTACTAGCATATTAGCTTTCCCTAAGTGGTAATATATCAAACAATCATAATCTTTAATTAGTTCTAACCACCTTCTTTGCCTCAAGTTCATTTCCCTCTGAGTAAGGACATATTTCAAGCTCTTGTCATCTATATAGATATAACACTTCTCACTATATACCTCTAAATTTTCGAAGTAAACATATTAGCAGCTAACTCTAAATCATGAGTAGGTTAGTTCTATTCTTGTGGTTTCAATTGTCTTAAAGCATATGCTACTACATTCCTTTCCTACATCAATACATAACCCAATCCATTAAGTAAGGTATCAATATACACAATAAAGTCCTTACCTTATTTAAGTTGAATCAAGATAGAAGCTTCTATTAACATCTTTTTCAACTTA
>CANXYI011851615.1:0-13683 GCA_948208565.1 Hura crepitans
CCATTGAGCGACTCACTCAGCATACTGGCTTTTCTACTGGTGCATAGATAGAATCAATGGATAGGAAAGGACACTAGAAGAACACAAAAAGTGGCATGAAGGTTCTCTATTAGGAGCAATTTTGAGGCTTTAAGGTAGACCCATTGAGGGAAAGAAGTGTATGTAAATGTAACAAGTTTTGAGGTTGTAATATATTATATAATCTATATGTAATTATCATAAAAATGTACTTAGCCATGCTATTGATGTAGATTAGGCTAAGTGAAATTAAGCTTAATATAGAGAGTAATTTATATGTGATCTAAGATTCAAATCCAAAGTATAGATGTGGATTTAGTGCATTAAAGCTATGCATGATATAAATTGTGAATACATGAGAATAGCCTTAGGATTTATATGAAATGGATGTATAGATGTGATAAAATAGACTAAGATGTGAATTGTGTGTTAATTTGGGGGATCAAGAGGATCCATTGATGTTGATGGAGTTAGTATGAGTTTACAGAAGTGTTTCTTTTTTAGGTTTACTATTTGGGATAGTGTCCCAATACAGCTATTATACTGCTAAATTTCTGACATAATGACCCCATTAGTTACCTCGTAAAACATGTCAAAGGATTTTTAGAGTTTTTACAACTCCTTAAACAAAGAAATATTTTAGTTAATGAAAGTTTTAAATTATAGTGAATTTTGGATAGCAAAATCAAATATCAAGAATGTGATAGCGCTTTCTACTCGGGTCTGGTGTATAGAGTGGGTCGTAGATAGTTAATACATGAGAAAGGTTACAAGATTCTATTATAGAGACAATTCTAAGAATGTATAATCAAGAAATCAATGAACTTTTACAAGATGATAAACTTTATACATGTTTAGTGTGTCTTGTACTAGTGTGAAGTGTACTTAAATCTAGATGAATGACGTTACATGGATATATGCATGGAATATAAAGGCTTACATTATGAATAAAACATGTATAGATAAGTATGCTACAATGTACATTTATGGAGTATGAGTTTTCATTAAAAAAAATGTCATGTATATGTACATAAATGTAAAAAAGGTTATATATTAGGTGTACAAGGACAAGCAAAAAGCAATAAGCCTTCCAACCTTATTACTCTCACACACATAGCCTTAGCAATCCTTCCTAGGTAGGCTTACCTAAGCATCATCTAGGGATACATAGGTTTGATTATAAGCCTAATTAGGCCCAATGAGCTCTCATACTTAAAGTGCGTGCAAAACCAATAACCTATAACATTTAATTCTTGTTTGAGGTGAAATTGGCATAATGGGCTTGGCCCTACTTAAAATGAGGTTAAATATAATAGGCCCACATAGTAATCATAATGCAATCACTAACTTTGATGGCTATACATCATAGGGGAAATTAATAAGCTTAACTATATAGGCTTTATGGTTTGCTCTAAAAAGGCTTATCGCTCTCACAAGCAAGGGTCTTTCTAATAGGTCTTCCCAATAAAGAGTAATAGTGATAGATTAGTTCACTATTTGATATACCTAAAGGTATGAGACTTTTAAGTGATGTATATGCTAGCTATTTCCCAATCTTTAATGAAATATAGGTTCATGGTTTGAAGCACCATATAGGGTAAGAAGGGACACAATTTATAAAGAATGAAATGCATGAGAGTGATAAAAATTAGAATATCAAAAGTATATTGTTTAGGCACTTTCGGATTAAATTTTCAATCCCCAATAGAATCACCACTGTAGATTTTTGATGTACCAAGGATAAGGTGTTTAGTGTTTGGAGTCACCACTTAGCTATACATCAAAACCACTGATCTTTTGCTTAGAAAGGGTTCAAAATCATATCTTACTTATGCCTTAATAATATACCTTTATAGTATAATTTTTATCAAACCCCTATCATACTAGAAAGTGAAATAATTAAAGAAACATATATATCACATTTACATACAATAAAAAGTAAAGCAAATTACATTGATTAAATTATAAAACAAAGCTTAAAGATGTGAATTATAAATCCATAAATCAGGCTATTCATTGATTGTAATTTGACTTGACAATTAAACATAATTCCATTAGAGTTAAAATACATTTTAATGTGAGTTTTATTAGGAAAAATTAAAACCATTTTATTAAGAAAACACCAATTATTTATGTAGAAAAATCATTATTTTGAAGTTAGACTTTTGCATGTAAAACAAGTTAATTAAACTAACTATTACAATCTAAAAAAACATAAACAAAAGAGGTAGAGGGTACAAAACTAAATAAGTGGGAAAAGAATAAACAATTGGCCCTACTTCTAGCATTGCTAAGTCTTTGTAGGCAGTAGGTAGCTATCGACATAAGCCCATATGAACTAGATGATAGTGATAGGACTTTGTCTGCCAAGACTCATCTCTAGAACAAGGTCATCAGTTAACATCCACTTGAATAATACGATTAAAACAACAACACATGCCAAAAAGACATCAAATTATGTATAAATATATAGTATTAATCCATTAAAGTAAACACATCAATCATAGAGGCATTATAAACATGTATGGATGTTAACTATACCACAAATAAAAGACACAAGTCCATATAAAGGAATAGACCCTTATGATAAAAGTCCGTGTAAACATCAAGAATAACATATTAACCAATAATGCAATCCAAGAATTATCATGTCTTTTCAAAACATTATAACCACTATTCATATCTAAGGTAATTATTTATAAGATAATATTTCAAGCCTTTACTTAACACTTACATAATGATATGTCAAAAAACTATACATTGTATTTTACGTGCTTAAGGACTTAATAATCATATAGTTACTTATAATATATATCGATGCAGACTACGGATCCTTGCCAAAGGGTGTCCATACAAACTTAAAACTAATTCCAGAATATAAACCACATAGGTATTAAAGATCAAGACATGCAAGGTTTGATTATAAGGACAAAGTTATCATAATATGCCACAGTGATTAATATGGGTGAAGCATACATTATCAAGTATTAAAATGAGTGTTAAAATAGAATACAAAAGATGAAACATAAACTTGTTATCAAGCGTGGGCTATATGGATAAAACAACATAATTATAACATTAACCCTATGTCTGTATGGACTCAAACATCTCATGGGTGATGTTCTTGTGGACTTACATCATTAGGTAGAATATACAATCATGATTCAAAAAATGTACAAGATAAATGTGTATGCACGATAAGTTAATTTCTCACTCCTATAATTAATGTAGGGATCACAAAGGGCCACCTCACATGATCAATTAATCCTTAGAGATCATTGAAACCATATGAAAGAATGAAAAATTGTATAATTAAAGTGACCTCAGAACCTACTAAGATATTGCATCGAGCTATAAGATAAAAGGTAGGGTTTTGAAAGAAATAATTATTTATTATAGGCTAAAGGATTAGTAAAGCAAATCTTGCTTTAGAGTTTAGATGCCTTAGTTTCATGAAATTATGATTTACTCTAGATAGAAATTCTAGAATATTGATTGATAGTTGATGTATCTTAGAGATTCCCCTTTATGACATTAAAAAGAGGGGTATTAATAGTGTATTGGTGTAGTATTCCCATCCAAAAGGAGGAGAATTCAATTAGGATTAGAGAATTAAAATCCTTGTAGGAAGACTAAGATTGTGGACGCTTTTTGTTGATAAGTCTATGTGGACTTACTATTGTGATATCTTAGTCTATATGGACTTAGGCTTTTGATATGTTTAATTGAGTTGCAGCCTAAAGGCCTTTTATATTTGATTGGGTTAACCATAGTCTGTGCAGACTTAGGTTTGGCTTCGTCATTGCTTGTTATATGCATATATGGGTTTATGCTCCTTTGTCTTATAATATGAGCCTATCTCTGGCCATCATCATGGGCCTTAAAAGTTGTGTGTTTACAATATCCTCAACAAGCCATTTTCAAATTTAATGGTAATTTTCTAAACCAAATGCATATCATCTAACTGCTAAATCATTAGGTTACCAACTTTTAGTACTGTATATCTCATATGCATTTCCTAATCCTGCCTTTAGCACCATTGGCCTTGAGTATACTTAATTGACTAATATACTAGTTAAGATAGATCCATCCATAAAAGTTCTAGAACTTGCAATTTTTCTTCTTTTCTAGGGCCTTGTTTTAACACCACTTTCTTTCTCCATTAATGCTTATACTCCCTTCTAATTTAATCCTATATAATCTAATTACATAAATTCTTGTAATGAATTTACTTTTAAAAGTATTTAGATAAGAAGAGAAATACAATAGAGATTAAAGAAAGACAGTGACATAAAGGCCCTATTTACCAAAACAAAATAAAATCTACGCACTATGAATAATCACATTGATTATAGGCCCATAACTAGAATATTATGCAAACATACACTCTTAAATGCAATTCTAATGCACAAATATGATTCACAAATTTTAGATATAATTTTTTGAAATAAATCACAATCAAATTTTAATTCACTTGAGTCAAAATTAAGCACTTTAGTTATGTTCTAGAACATAATAAAAGTCCGCAAAAATTGACCAAAAGAAATTGCACAAAAAAATGCTGACCTAGCTGAATTTCATAGATTATACAAACTCAAATTTATTTGATAAGATTGTGCTTTAATACCTTTAAAGGTTTTTAAACACATGCAATCCAATTGTAGTGTAAAATAAAAAATAAATTAAAAACCAAAACCATCGATCAATCTTGTCTAATAAATCTAATTTGTAGCTTAAAGGCATTTGAATTTACCATTTTGCAAAAATCTTCTCCTTTTGATTTTTTCTCATTGTTAGGTTATGGCAAACAACAACAATCTAAATAGAGTGCCTCCAATAGTAATCCAAACAAGAGAATGATATTAAAAAACCTTAATGGTGAAATTACAAGAGCCAAAATCTTTTAAATGATAGTAAAGATAAAATAGCTAAAAGCAAAAAAAAAACGAATAAGAAAGAAGATTATGGCTAAGGTTTCTACGGAGAAAAAAAATAGCACTAGTTTTCTCTCTTTTTAGTGGCCAACTATGTAGGTCTTGTATGGCCCTTAGGGTTTTCCAAAAGCTTTAAAATATTAGGTTTGGTCCTAAATAATACTTAATTAGGTCAACCAACTAGTCAAACCAATCAATTGAATGAAGTCCATTAAAAAAAAAAACCAATTAACCTTTTACATATTGGCCCCTTTATAAATGGGACTAAATTGCACTTTACATAGTTAATTTATTTTCTTATTCTTATTTAGCCTCAAATGACATCTTATGCCATTTTCTTTCTTGTCATTTTATATTAATAGCCTTCTCTCTTATGTATGTGACATATTGGGTTTCTCAGTCAGGTCAACAACATAAAATGATTCAGAATTCTAGTTGCACTAGGGCTCTATGATTTGAACTTTCAAAGCATTATTAATTCTCAATCAATAAATTCATTATTGTGCAAATTATTGTGAAACTCCTCCTATTGACATCCTAGGACACTAGCTGTAAGAATGCCATATTATGCCCCTAAAGCACCTATAACTCTAAATGATCACACATGTACCTATTCTAAACATTTACATTCATTTACAATGTGCAATCTAAAATGTCATTCTCATGTTTATGCATTAAAATTAGTTTTGCAATACTAAATCCAAATAAAATATAACCCATTCATAAGCCATTCAAAAATGCTAAATAAATATTTATAAATTCAAATCCTTAAGTTCATAAGAAATTTACAAACCAAAATCTGTACTTAAAATTTTGCAACATAAAGAAATAAACTGAATAAGACAAAATTTAGGAATACAAATGATATTATGCTTTAATTTAGCTATAGACCATACTTTCAATGCTTTCTCTATAGATACTAGAGTCTTTAACCTACATGTGGAAAATAACCAATGCGTTAAGTAAGATTTTCTTAATGGCATATAAACTACCTATAATTACCACCAAATAGCACATACAAGAGTAATCACATTCTCACATGTATAAATCATTGCCAAAATTTCATTAGTCATCACATTCACACTTTGATTTCATATGCATACTTTTACCTTACATACCTTATTGGTGATTATCATTATACGTAAACATGATACAAGATTACTTGTATAATCATTAAATAGTATGTATTCATTATATTATCTCATTTCATGCAAATTCAAGTTATGTATGGTATCATCACTACATGTTATTAATGATTCAAAATTTAGTTTAATAATTTATTTTCATAAACTTTAGCTTTGCTTTATATAGCCCAATGTATCCTAGACAACTATAGACTAGTTAGTTAGTTGTGAGATGCTCATAAATTTATACATCCATACACACAAATTAGTATGTCAAATGGACTCAATTAAATAGTACTCATTGAGCTTACATGGTAATGCCTACATAGTAATAGTTGTATAGTGCTTGCAAATCTTAGCTATACCCATAACTATGATCAGTTGTGTAAAGCTTGTGAAGCTTGCATAGTGGCACCCATTATAATGATGTCAATAATAATAATGTGATACTACTAAAACCCTATTGGCATGCTAACTTTTCATAATGATCCTTTTATTAATATGCTTCTTCCATCTTACGGTATAGTAATATGCTCATATAAGGTATTCAATCATATAATAGTAAGCCATCACATGGTCCCATATCTATTGTTTAATATTACTAATCTCAACACTATGATGGTATCATTCACCAATCATGCATTTATCATTTGAAATAATTCCATTATAGCATTTATATATGCATTAGTACATTTTAATAGTTATTACACAACACACATATGTCATAAAATGTTCTTACATCAAGCAACTTAAAAGTATTAGTGTTAGATTCATATATATAAATTCAACTATGCATACATTGTCCTTACTTACATATGCTTGATATATGTGTATGCCACATTAATAAAGTTTTCATCTAATTCCTTTCAAGTATAAAGACATTATACCCTTGAACTCCTTATTTGGACGTGTTGAATTATGCTTAAGATCTTTTGGTTTAAGTTATAATTTCATGCCCTTCTTAAAACTCTTTATATAAGTTAATAGAAAACAATATGCTCCTGGAATCTAAAGGTCACAGGTATGACCTCTTAAGGGTTACGACTATAAGACCCCAAAAATTCAAATTGCTCATGGTAATCTTTTAAAAATAAAGGTTTATAACTTAAAAGGTCATAAGCATGACCAAGAGGGGGTCACAGTTGTGACTTTTTTATTTTTTAGAATATAATGGTCATTTTACATAGAATCTAGTAGCAATCTATAATAATTTCACCTAAATTCTTGCAATTATCACTTCTAATGTGTTTCTAATCAATTTACATGAATTATTCACCAATAATCACATGTTTAGCACAATAAGATCCCATCAATTAACCTTAAAATCCATTAATTACACTACAAATTCAACTATTGTCATTATTAACCCTAAAACCACAAATTCCAGCAACTAGTAGTAGAAATCACAAGGAAAATTTTATTCACATACTAAAATTTCATTGTAGAATGAAAAATAACTCATTCTAACCCTTAGTTACTTGTTTCCCTTTCGATCTCCTCTTTGAGTTCTCTTTTTTATCTTTTTGAATGTTAATGATAGTAGCCCTAAATAAGAAAATAACCTAAGAACATTATTATAATTAAAAATTGTAAGGAGAAATGAGTGGAAGATGAAGGATTAATCTTACCTTTAATGAGATAAGGGTAAATTATAGAGAAGAACCTTTGTAATATTGCGAGCAATAGAGAAAAGAGGTGAATGATTTGTTTTTTCCATCTCTACTATTCATCTTCCCTATTTATATAGCCTAGTTGGATGGCTAGGATCGCTTCCTTAATGTCCATCCAATGGCTTATATCTCATTAATTTAAAATTTCTCATTTTAGTCCCTTTTATGCAAAGTAATAATAATTTTTAAATCCTTCATTTATTCAAAAATTAGAATTATAGCCTTTGATTTCATTTTCATTTTTTTTGGCATTACAACTTTTCCCTCTTAAGTAATTTCATCCTTGAAATTACTTGAACTAAATAATAGAAGGTATTATTTTCTCATATTATTTTTCTTTTCCTATGTTGAGTCTTTCAAGGGGTAGCTTTCAATCTAAAATGAATTATTGGTTCTGCTAAATTTTTAAATTTTGCTCTTTTCATCAAATTAAGGCCCTTTAAAGTTTTATGACCCATGTCACTGCCTCGGTCCACATGCAAGTGACTCAGCACCCTAGGTGCACTTCTCGAACCTTGTGGTACTGTTCATGGAGCCTCAAAACACAAGCATTACATTTCTTCTCCTCTTAAGAAAATTTCATCCTCGAAATTACCTAAAGCAAATAAGGTAGGATATTGAGCTCCCATTTGCTCGCTTGGCTCTTAGGTAACTTTCACTGTATTTTTATACCTATATAACATTGTAATAGTGGTATGGGCTCATCTCTACAACTAGCTCATTTCACGAGCCATACTCTACATTATTTTTTCATCATAACTTATGTCTAGTTGTACCTCAATAGTTGCCATTGGAGTCACATGTAACTGATTCGATCTGTACTCCCTGAGCATAGAAAAATACAAACACTATGTGTTGTTGTAGCTCAGTACCTTTTCTCTAAACTTCTACACTTGTTTCCGTGGAAAAAACCTCTAGAACACTTTTTCTCTAACTGAAAATTCAGTAGTTTCCTACTTCAAGTCAGTATATGATTCATGTCTAACCATACTACTTCCAGTCCTTTTCTAATTAATTTCACCTCTTCATCCTCTTTTAACCAAATCTATTATGATGACTTTCTTCCTCCAACTTCACTCCATTACAAAGGGTTCTACATCGCCTATGATACAATGCCTTATATGGGTCCATTTCCAAACTAAACTATTTATTACAATTATAGGCAATCTTTGCCAAAAATATATGTACATACATATATGAGTTAACCATAAGCTTACTAATATTATCTCACAACATATAATCAGCTATATGTATCACCATCTCTGATTGTCCATCAGACTGGGGATGATAAACTAGGTGATGAGCTATTCTAATGCCTAAAGCTGCTTGCAGCTTCTTCCAAAATCTAGAAGTAAAACAAAGATCTATGTCCATATGATAGTTACTAGCATAACATGAAATCTAATGGTCTCATCACCATATAGTCTAGCTAACCTATTTAAAAACTAACCCATCCAAATCGAGTAACTTGAACTATCTTGACCATCCATCAACAATTATCCATGTAACATTCCAAATACCTTTGGTTAGTAGTAAACCCATCACAAAACTTAGAGTTAGGTTTTCTCATTATCACTATGGTATAGCCATAGGATATAATAATTTAGAAAGATTCTAATGCTAAGCTTCTACCTGTTGGCATGTCAAATACTTGATATCATCTTCGACCATACTTCTTTCCATACCAAGCCATCAATAAATAAAATTTCCAAGCTCAAAATTTTCTTCCCAAAATGTATGAAATAAGGAGCCTCATATATTTCCTTAATCATCTACCCCCTAAATCCTTGTGCAAGATAAGCACGAGCTGTTCTAATAATTTAACTACTTACTAACTGTCAAATCAAACCTTGTGGTCTTCCCCTCTTAAACTTTGCTAATTATCTGAACTATCTACTTATCTCTCATCCAATTCTCTTCAATTTGCTATCTAAAATTCGACTTCACTTGTAATTTAGCCACTACTACCTCTTTTGTAGTGAGTTATAACCTAGAATTCATAGCTCTCAAAGTCATCATAGATTTTCCTATACTTAGCATCTACCATCACATTAGCTTTCACTGGTAGGTAGTCAATTGGGCAATTATTATCTTGAATTAACTTTAGCCAGCTCTTTTATCTAAGGTCCCTTCTCCTAAGTAAAAGAATACTTCAAGCTCTGATGATCTGTATCTATACGACATTCCTCTTATACTGATAGTGCCATTATATGTTTCAAAACACCTATAATGATAACTAGCCCTAAATCATGGTTATGATAATCCCTTTCTTATGGCTTCGACTATCTTGAAGCATAAGCCACCACCTTTCCATCCCACATTAACATCTAACAACCCATTCAATGAAGTATCACTACACAAAACAATGTCCTTACCCTATTCAAGTTGAATCAGGATAAGAACCTCTATCGATCTCTGGTTCAATTGAGTAAAACTAACTTGGAATTAATTACCCCACACATTTCTTACATCCTTTCTAATGAGTCTAATCAAAGGAGTACCAATAATAAAAGTCCTCTTACAAGCCTTTTGTAACATCAACTAAGCTTATAAAATTTCTCATCTTAGTTACATTCCCAAAGGGTTTCAATTCCAACATTGCCTTACCTTTACTGCGCTAATTCTAACTCTTTCTATTAAAACTACATAGCCTAAAGAAAAACTTTAGCCACCTAATTCACACTTATTAAGTAGGGCACACAGCTATCCCTCTCTTTCAAAGTTTGTATCTTAACCCTCAAGTGTTGTTCATACCCTTTCTGGCTTTTAGAGTACACTATAATATCATCCAGAAACACCATTACTACCAGTCTACATGAGGTTAAAACTTTACCCATTGAGATCTATAAAAACGACTAAGGCATTAATGAGCCCCAAATCACCAAAACTCAGAATGCCCATACTGGGTCCTAAAAGCAATCTTAGTAACATCAATTTCCTTAAATCCTCAACTAATAATATCCTAATCTCATATCAATTTCAAAAGAATGAAGACCAACCCCTCTTAAATAATCAAGGAGATTATTCACCTAAGTGGGGAATGCTGATTCTACATAATCACTCTGTTCAAGTACCTTTAAGGTAATACACAACTCGAGTGACATATCTTTCTTTCTTGCAGATAGCTTAGACACTCATTGTGAAATTATACTGGGTTTGATAAAATCCTCATCAGATAGCCCTTGCAACTATATTCTTAATGCTTTTATTTTAATAGATGATATCCTATAAATAATAATAAGCACTGGAGCAATACCAAGATACACCTCCACTTTAGAATCCAATTTTCTCTAAGATGATAACCCTGGTAGCTCAATAAGAATACATCGAAGAACTAAGCTTTAACTAATAGATATGCTAGATCATAATTAAATCAATCAGATCAATACCTTAGGCCAAACATGCCTCTCTCCTCCTAAAGGAGTTATTATATCCTAATAACAAAGATAAAATTGTCTAAAGGATTTCTCTCACCATCCACTATCTCTATCACTCTTCGTATAATCTAGAGGGTTAGCTTCCTATGATTACACTCGAGCATAGCCTTATACTTTATAAACCAATCCATCCTAGAAGTACTTTAATTTAATGAAATACAACTTAATCACCAACAAAAATCCATGCCTTTAAATCACCAAAGGGCATCTCTTATACACCTTATTCATAGTCACACACTACCTTATAGGGTTGTTAACTCTAATGTCGACATCAACTTGCTCAGTCCCTATCTATTTATTCTATGCTAGTGTAATACATGTACTTAAAGGCATTAAATTAGGGTCTATCAAAGCCAAAACTAAAATGTTTAGATAAACAAGATACCAGTTATACCATCTGGTGTTACAACCATTTTTTCAGGCTCACTATACGCTACCTAGCTAAAGCACAAACCTTAACTTTAGCACTCTGACTAGCACTGGACTACTCTCCCTTAGTCTATCTCTAACCCCTACTTTTGGGTGACATATTAGGTATTTGTGTTTGAGCACTCTCTTTCTATACCTAAGGAAACTTTCTCACTATAGTGGTCTTTAGCACCATAATAGAGACATTCTTACCACTTGCCTCCTCTACACTACCCCTAGTGACTCTTCTAACAAAAGCCATACATGGGTGGTCCATTATTGGTACCCTCTCTCCTTATCTTACCAATTATACTACACTAGACTGTCCCATAGTGCTCTACCTCTTTCTCCAAAAGAGGTCTCTGCTTGCTAGTGCCATTTCCTCCCTACCACTCACAATTAATACTAATACTGCCAGATCCCTCCTTCTGAGGTTTAGCTACCTGTATCCTTAATTCTACATTCAGTCCTATCAAAAATCTCTTATATTCGACATATATGTCATTGGAAATAATCTCCTCAACATACTTTAGAAATCTAGTAAGATCCTTTCATGTACTACTTCTTATAGTACCAGGATAAGGTTTCTCTTGCCTATTAACAATCACTCATGACTCTAGCTACTGAGCAATGTAACTAGGTTCAGATACTAATATAGAACCTGCTCTCTATAAAACTATGGTCACCAAACCAATTGGTTCTATGGCCCCTCCTTTGAGAAACTGGACTAGTCATTTTTGTACTACAGAAGACTTTCCCTTCTCAAACTTTGACCTTGTCACAAGTCAAAGGAATTAAAACTTAACCATTTGATATCCATGTACTCTACCAAGGAATATTGAACCTTTACTCTGATACCACCAAATGTGACACCCCTTACTAGATTCCTAAAGAAACCTAATAAGCGGTGCACTTCTCGCCAAGTCACCCATCCTAAACTTCCCCCAAGGTCATTTGTTTAACTTTTACCAATGCCACACTAGATCATTCTATCTAAATCTAAAATCACTTTAGTCAGTTCTTATAATCCATTTAGGTTAAAATCAATATGGTTCAATCATTACAAAGGAAATCTAAAAGCACTCTGGTACCACTTAAAAATTCGGTAGCATATCCACTGCCTGGGTCCTATCCCAAAATTTTAACAAGCATGTTTAACACTTCTGTAAACATTTCACAACACCTAGACCCATCTAGTCTCCCATTCTCAGACTAACATCAACAACTATCACACATCAAACTCAGGCCTCAAGCCACAAATAAAAACATACATATATAGAGCCTCAGGCTCACAACAACATCAAACATCATAGCTAAACATACATTCATAAGAAAACATATAGGACTATTTATTTACATCAGTAGTTAATGTTACTTATATATAACCCATATGCAAAGCTTAAAAACATGATTTCTACCCAACTTCATCTAAGTACATGATATCAAAACTCTACAATAGTGACTTCTTATTCCTTCATAATTACCCTCTAAACTCTCATCAACACACTTTATGAGGCAAGAATCCGCTACTGGGTACTTGTACACCAAAATAGGTATGCTAAGTACATGAGATACTTAATGGTGAACTTAAAGTATTTGAATTGTAACATTATGTCTTTTCATACTCGTGTAATCTAATGACTGATTTTTACTTCATTATGTAATTTAATTATACAATAGGGTGCCAAATTACTAAAATACCCTTAAGGTATTTTATATGTTCTAAAATAGTCTTTTTGACTCACATATAGTATTTAAAGTAGTTATTTCATCCATAGCATGCATATTTAACATTAATTAACTTATCTGGTACATATGTGCAATGTAACACCCCTCACTAGTCCTACCTGGACCGATAAGGTGTATTACTCTCCTGTAACCGTATGCCTGTAATTCGGGAGCATCGCCGTCAGGCGCTACTAGACAATTCCTAATATTCGGGCAGCATAACAGCTGCCCTGTTATCTAACCTAAATTTGAACCTGCAAGAAAATCACTTCTAAACGATATATAACCTCCATATACACCATTGGACCCTCTGGTCCTCCAACTCATAGGCATTCAATCATAGGGTCTAAGACCCACCAACAGT
>CANXYI011851649.1:0-13538 GCA_948208565.1 Hura crepitans
CATTCAAAGGATATACAGTCAAAGCAAAAAAGTGGAAGTAGGTGGTATGATTGAGAAAAGATGTTATTGTTTTCACATTTGAAAGCTGTTTACTTTTTTTTTTCTGGTTTATTATTTTCATATCTTGTACTTTATTAGTTGTTGATAAAGTAAGAGCTAGAAAGCTTGCAGTTAATTATGCATTCACTCAACAAATATAGGAATTAGTTAGATTGCAAATTATCTTGATAATTTTTTTTTCCACTATGATGCCTTAAGGTATGTGCGTACAAAGATGGAGAGGTTATCATTGATACTGCTGCAGGAGTTCTTGGTAGATATGATCCTCGACCAGTTCAGCCTGATAGCCTTTTTCCTGTTTTTTCTGTTACAAAAGGAATCACAGCAGGAATGTTACATTGGCTTGTAGACCATGGGTATGTAAGACTATTTTTATAGGTTATGGAGAAATGATATGTACAGGTGTATCAACTTTTTGGTCACAATTTTTCTGCCAGGATCACTAAGCCGCTGCCATGTGTTGTTCTGGTTTTTCTTGAAGTTCCTCCTTTAGCCGGGCTATTTTGCGTTTTAGTTGACTGCATTATCACAAATTTCGTTATGTACATGATATTCCCTCCAGTTACTTTTGTGACCCCCTAAGAATGAAGTTATTATATCCACTCCAAAGTCGCTGCTAATTATGAAAACCAAGTTCAGCTTAGGATATTAAATTCTGTTTTATGCAAATAACTGGTGAATTTTACTATAAAATGTGAGATTGAATGGTTGTACTAAGGGGATAGGTTTAGATACACTTTATTAGATGCTTGGTATTGATATAAAAAGTTCTGCAAATTGTGTAGGGGTTTGCCATGTTGAGGTCTTGAATGTTCTTGAACCAAAATATCCCGTAGTTTCTTTACAAATTGCAGCATGTTGATTTGCAGAGAACTCAAGATCGATGAAAATGTTGCTAATATTTGGCAAGAATTTGGAAAGAATGGAAAAGATCTCATAAAGGTATAGAAGTTATCATTCTACTACTGAGCTTAGGAAAATTACCGTTTGAAAGTTTTTTAGTTTGTTCTATTTTGCTAATTTGTTGTTACCTGTTAGGTTTATCATGTGCTTAACCATACGTCTGGGTTGCACAATGCATTGGCTAATCTTAGAGGAGAAAATCCCTTGCTAGTCTGTGATTGGGACGAATGTCTAAAACAGATTTGTATGTCAGCTCCTGAGACAGAGCTGGGCCGGGAGCAGTTGTACCATTATTTATCTTTTGGTTGGTTGTGTGGTGGAATAATTGAGGTATTATTATATCATGCTTAAATATTGGAATTATTGGATTTTTTTTTTAATTTTATGTCAAATGCAAATATATTACTCTAAAATGTTACAGGATTCCATCTCTATTCACTCTATTTACAAACTGCACCTTATCTTCATTTTTACCTATCAATGTTTCCACAAGTCCACTGGGCCGCGGCAATTTTTACCCAATAAAATGCTTGAAGAAGGAAGATCTTTTCATTATAATTAAAATGAATTGATGATGGCTAATTTTCTCCCCACTCAGCTACCCATCCACAAAATTGTGGCCATTGCTGTACTGCCCTTCATGGGTATTACCTAATGTGATTAGAATCTTTGATTTTCTTCTTATGCTTCGATGGACATGCATGACTAAAGAACTTGGTGATGCTTGTAAGATTCTTGCTTATTCACTGTTTTAATATGTGCTTACATGAAACAGCATGCCTCTGGTAAGAAATTCCGGGAGATCTTAGAAGAGGCAATTATTGAGCCCCTCAACATTGAAGGCGAGCTCTATGTTGGAATCCCTCCAGGTATATGTTAACCATCTCTGCATGAATCTCCTTGCTATGCATTTTTATGTGCCACTCAAACTTGTGAACACAAATTAGTTCTTTTCACTTATCTATGGTTCAACGAATAAAATTAAATGCCCGCTTCTGGCAATTTTTAACACGGACTTTGCTTTGCTAATCGGTGCAACAATGCCTTGCATGGTTCTCCTCCAGGTGTGGAATCTCGACTAGCAACTCTGACAGTAGATATGAATGATTTCAACAATCTCTCACAGTTGAGAGATCGTAGTGACCTGCCATCTACTTTCCAACCAAGCAACATTATGCAACTAGTTACTACATTGCCCGCTTTATTTAATATGTTGAATGTTCGTCGTGCAATCATACCTGCTGCTAACGGACATTGCTCGGCCCGTGCTCTTGCACGCTATTATTCAGCCATGGCTGATGGGGGATCGGTCCCACCACCACATTCTTCTTTGTCCAAGCCACCCCTTGGTAGCCACCCCCACATTCCCAAATTTCCTTCTCAGAAGACCTTGAAGAAGCGAAAAGAAAAAAGAAATGAGGTGGCTGATTCTTCAAAGCAAATACCCAATAACCGCTTGAGGAATTGTAGTAAGGATGGTGATAATGGCATAAAGAGCAGCGGTGATGGTTACACCAGGCTTGCTACTGATGGGGGTGGTAGCAGCAGCAGCAGCAGTGGCACTAGTTCACCTGATATCCTGGCAAGTGCTAATGGCACTCGGAAGAGTAAGATTATCAAGATTTATAGTAACCCTAGAATTCATGATGCCTTTTTGGGTGTGGGCGAGTATGAGAATTTTGTGATCCCAAATGGAAAATTTGGACTAGGATTCATGAGGACTGGTTCAAATGGATTCTTCACGGGCTTTGGGCATTCAGGAATGGGTGGATCCACGGGTTTTTGTGATATTAAAAACAGGTTTGCTATTGCAGTGACCGTGAACAAAATGTCGTTCGGGCATGCAACGAGAAAAATCATTCAATTGGTTTGTACTGAATTAAATATTCCAGTACCGGAGGATTTTACAAATTCTGGTGGGGGACCTGATACACAGCTAAATAGGCCGATGATTAATTGAATATATGTTAGTGATTCTTGTCTCCATCAAAAGTAATACATAGATCTCAATACCAACTTCAAAAATGTAACAATAAGGGTAAAGAAATAAGTGGCATTTACTCTTTTTTTTTTTTTTATATATATATATTAGCCGGTAATAAAGTTGCAATTCTGTTTCTTGTAAAAGGTGATGTATTTCATGTCCGCATTTTTGCTTCTTGTATCCAAAAATATGATACTGCGTTGGGAAAGAAAACGGCAGCATTCATCTTCAACCACCGAGTTGAATACTGATTTGCTTTTTGATCGGTAGACAATTCAGGGAGGGGGATTTCTTGCCCTGACCACTAGGTTAGCAGGAGTTTCCCAAGTTAGATATTTATGTTTAGAAAGAGTCAGCGAGGAAGAAGAAATATAATATGGCAGGCAGCAAATGTGGTACATACAGCCATTATTAATTAATATATGGTAGTGGATGAAATGAACGCTACCCAAAAAGGTTAATAGAAGAAAGAAGAAATCCAGTGCAAGTGATGCAGGGATTTAAATAGAGAATCAAGGACAATAATTTTGCTAGTGCAACTACAAAACGCGGTTTCTACCCTATCGTATCCTCTCTCAAACAATTAAGAAAATATATTCCTAATTGATTGATATGCGACACTGCAACACACTTGTTTAATTAATGTCCCCTCGAGTGAGTTGTGAGTTGGATTTTCATGTCTCATCTAAATCTTAAACCACCGACATAGTCTCTTTTTTTTTTTCCAAAAAAAAAAAGGGTAAATAAACTTGATCTTCAATGCACTACAATTTGCCTTGGTAATTTGAGGGATAAAAGTTATCAATATCCAACCCCAATTCTTTAATTAGTACCTCCGAGATTGTATAGTTCCTCAAATGAAGTATTATATACCATTGAAAAGTCATATTTTGTTTCATTAACAAGTACTTTTATTTACTCGTTACAAAATCATTTTATTGTTATCAGCAAGTAAATCAAATTAGAATTTTAATTTTCCTTTTAGTAGAGGCGAGACAGTATCCTAAGCAAGCATTCAATTAATTCTCGGTTTGTCCCTAGTGTTAACATAAACAGATCTTATATGACCATTTTCTTTAATGAAGCTTTCAAAATATTTGATGAAGATGGGCACGGCTTCATTGAAGCTGTTGAGATCAGAAGAGTGCTTCAATGTCTAGGCCTTAACAAGGGTTCGGTGGGGATAATCACTGATATTCAGAATATGATGAAGGTTGTTGATCTCAACTTGGATGGTAAGGTTGATTTTACGTATATATTAATTTTTATTTTATTCAATTAGTTTTCAAATTTTGAAGTTCCAAGTATTCTAAAAATCAATTGCTTTGCATTTTGCTTAGTGTTCTTAATGGACTTTTGTTATTTAAATTAGATCGATAAATAACTTTATAACTCAATTTAATAATAAATTGCCAAGCATATAATATAATAACTAATATTTATTTAATTATTACTATAGAATAAATTTAGATAATACTATTCGTGCTTAAAATTATAAACATTTCAGAAAAAAAAAATCAAAAGATAATTTTATTGTTTTGGTGTAAAATTAAATGGGTGAAATTAACGGCTGTAGGTTGAAATAAGGCCCGTTTTGACATCAAGCTTCGTCCCATTCGCCCTATGGATTCATGAGCGTCCACTTTCTGATCAAGCTGAAACTTTTCCTTTTTCTCTGTTTATTGAACTTGAACTTGAACTTGTCGATAGCAATAGTTTTTGACTTCAAGTTAGATATTTAATGAGTAAATAGAAACTTGGGCCTTCTCTTCATCTGATTTACTGTAACTGATTTAAGTGAATTGATGATATCAGGGGTGGTGTGGAAATTACGTTCCAAACTGTAGTAGATAAACAAATGTCAAATGCAACCGGGGTACGTAGTGGAGAAAGCACTTGAAAGAAAGATAGAGAAAAAAGGTGGATTGAGTTGATTCACCATCAGCCTTCAATATATATATTCTTACAAAATGAATCCAACTATAGAAAAGTTGATCCACAATGAATTTTCAATATAAGTATGGTATATAATTTAAAAACTCTAGACAAAGTCCCTTTGCGGATGAAGACCCATCTTTCCTTTGCCACTGGCGACAACAAAGTCGAGGTTGTAAAGAACAGGAACCATAGTGACAGAGCACAAGAAAACGAGAAAAGGACCAAAAATCCAAAGCAGAAGAGGAGTGGCTGCATAGAATAGCCTATTCCCAACAGTGTTTAGAACAAAACCTTTCTCCAGAAGCTCAGTTACATAATCAGGGGTAACGATGGACACGGGATCCTGCGGGATGTTGATAAGTAAGTTGACCTGATTCACAAACCTGATGGACAGTGAGTGGCAAAAGAATGAGAACAGGAACAGGCATAGTAAGGTGACGTATTTGAGAGCCACCATAAATTCACCATGAGCACCGTATACGACATCGTTTAGTGGCTTCTTTACGCTGTACGTGCTGCTTATTATGGCTGCCAGACCAGCGGAGAGTAGGATTGAGGTAGTGGCCATTAAAGTTGATCCCATTATCAAGTTTCTTAGAGTTTGAACAGCCAAGATGTTCTTCTTGTCATTGTCCTGCATGCGGCCCCAGTCAATCAACTATATATGCCGTTGCTTTACTACTTTTAAACCCATATTCTTTGAATGCCTAATTTATATATTGTATATGGGTGCGTATTTAACTAATACAAGCATACAATTAATTATCAATCAAAAAAATAAATAAATAATAACGGATATATAAACCAAGAAGCAACGTAATTGTTGCAAGAATAGCGTGATACGAGACTAAGAGAGGCCATATGTCATAACACGTGAACAAAAAACAACAAAACTATCAAGTTATTTCTATTCTTTTCCTTTGGTAGGAAAAAAAAAAAAGACACGAGTAATGGAATGAAGGGTCCCCGGGTGTTGATTGCTGGCAGTGATAATGAAATGCACTAGCTAATATATAACGCGTAGTATCTATATCTAAATTCAACTCTGCATACGAATATTAATTTAAGAATCAGTTTAGAGATGTCAAATTTGCAATTTTCTGCCCGTTTAGCCAAATAATATTCTTTCTTTCAATATATATATTATTCCACCTCTCAAAGACAAAATATTGCAAGTTTAAAATTTACTTTACGATGAGTATATATATATATATATATATATGAGAAGGATATTCTTAGTGTTTTCATGTCATAGCCTTATTCCAGTATACAAATCTTCTCTTTTCTTTCAAATTTGTTTTCAAACTATATATGATCTTCAATTTGGAAAATAAATAAATAAATAAAACCGCCGCATTTGTAATTATGCATAGAGGCTTGAGAAGTTCCTTCCGAGAAACACCGCACTTTTGTTGCACCAGAAATAAAATGGTGCACTTGTTTTTTTAAGAATATATAGATAGGCTTGAGAGAAGTTTTAAATAAAATTATGCAGGCAAGCGTTTGATTGCTTTTGGCCAATACAGAAAGAAATTGACAATTAAAATTTTTATTAGTAAAGAGTACTGCGTAGATGTGAGAATCCTAATTAATCTGCAGGTTATATTTAAAATGATTAAAAAAAAAATACCCCTAAGAGATACCTTCATAATGGAAGAGACCCAGAAACGCCTAGCGGTGGAATTGGTGCCAATGATGGTTGAGAGGGGCTGAGTACGAACCTTATGCCATAACCAAGCATGATAAGCCATGGTTATGAAGAAACCTAATGGGACTAATATCACATCCAAATAACATTTCCTCCACTCCATTTCTCTCTTTCTTTTTATTCTTAATTTCCTTGTTCCTTACTTCTATTTTACATACTACGAAAGCTTATTCTTCTTTTGCCAATGCAAATCAATTGCGTCTGGGCTTCTATTTATAAACCAGACAATGGAATGGACGCGGACTTCTTTCACTCATGCATTCAACAATTTGGGCCAAAATATTAATTAAAGAATAAAAAAAAAATGCGTTTCTTTTTCTTTTAAAATTATTTATTATTACAACTATGGTGGGATATCCCTGCCTTTTTTTTTTCCTTGAATTATTATTGCTTTGTATGTAATAGTGATGAGCGTAATTTGATGTTGATAATTTGTCCCATTATCACTTTAATTTTTTGTCTTCCGCTCTTCCTGATAATTATCATTATAAAGTAAATAGACAGCACCAAAAATTACTTTATAAATTTTGATTTGATTTGGTATAGAACATAGAGCCGATCCGTAAACAAACAGAAAAATTGACATAGCTAAATACGAAATCTATAATTAATTATAAATGGAGAGGAAGTGAAAATCTGACGAGGCCCAAATAAAAGAAAAATGAATAAGTGGCGGAACACGCCTTTCTCATGACACTGCAATCAGAACGTGCACCCCCATTATATCTGCAACCGTTTCTTTCGTTATTATTAAGTATATTTGTAACCGAGAAGATTACGACAGTCGTTATTCTTTATATTCCTAATGCTACAACAAATTCTACAATCTCATAATGCCAAACCTAATTATTCCTGATTCCATCTCCATGCATATATATGATCAAAGCCATGGTTTATGGAATGCATTCGCACTCACTCTCCTTCCGCTGCTTCTAACTTGTAGTTCAACCACCAACTCTACAATATATTCCTTCTTTTTCCCTCTGCTCCAAGCTTCTTGCTCTTTTTTTTTTTTTTCCAGTGAACATACAAAATATGTTTAAGCAAGGGACAACCCGATTAAAAATGTAAAAAAAAAAAAAACAGCTGAATTATTATTTGGTAACTCTTTATTAATTAGTTGCATAATTAATTTCGTTATTTTGTTAAATTATTCAGACTATAAAGAAGCCTTTATGCTTGCACAATGCCATCCACTTTCTTTTATGGTAGTGGATTTGCTTTTTCTTCTTTTCGCAATGCCTTACTTACAATTAAGAGATTTTTGCAGACAGAAATTCAAACATCTAGAGGAACCTTTTAACGTACCTATTAACAAAAGGCTTCATTTTGACCACTCTACAAGAAAACATTAATAATTAATGCAATTTTTTTTTTATTAACCGGAACTTAAATAACTAATAATACGCATGCATAAGCTTTTTCTTTTTCTTTCTTTTTTTTTCATACATATAGTGTTCCTGCAGATTTTGGTTCTCATAATTAACCTTTATACTCCCGCAGAAGGAAAAAAAAGTACTATTGTCTTTGCCATTTAGTGGAACTAGCTTTAAGTGTTTTTTTCTTTTAAGACATGCTTTCATATATATTTGGGAAACGTCAAGAAGAAAGAAGGCATTATTATATAAGCTTTATTATTTTAATAAGAATATATATTTTTGTTACATTTATATATAATTCGATATAACATTAAAGGCTTTTTCTCCTTTTTTTTTCTTTTAAATTCGATCGGTACTAAGTGGAATTAATCTGGAAAGTATATAGTTTAGCAAAAAATGTTTTCTATAATTAAGTTAAAGCTACTTGTAACATTATTTTCCTTCAATTAAGGTTTGTCAATTCTTTTATTTATTTATTTTTATTTTTTAATGTACAAATAGAATAAGAAAGCACGAGTACAATTAGGTAAATTGTGGCTCAGTTATACTGAAATTGGATTGAGTGGTTATACATATAATTAAGTCAAGTGCACTAATACACAATCTGTAGTCACTAATCATATGCATAAGAGATTAATTAGGTTAGAATGGGGAGGAGGACAAACTGTGGCAGCTTACGTGGAATATCCGCATCAAGTATTTCCACTTGTTATTTCATTTCTCCTATAAGTTCTAATACATCATACATACAAGGAGGCAAAATTCATCGCCAAAGTAATAAAGCTTGTCGGTAACAAATCATATTTTTATGTCCAGACTTACAAAATTTTTTCAAGTTAATTTCGTGAATCCGAAATCTTTTTTTTTTCTTTTTTAAATCTTTGAAGCAAATCACTGATTAATTTGTCAAAAATTCTATAACAAACACCAGTTAAATGTTTGTCACTATCAAAAAAGTTATCTATATCCTCGTTGATGCTATACACATTGGATGAGCTGCATAATGGGATAACTTTCTTCTTCTGCTTCTTTTTTTTTTCTTTTTCTTTTTCTTATATATATATATATATATATATATATATTCTGTGGTTGTATAAGATGCCACTTTGCCAACCTATTAATGTCGGGACTCCTGTCTTTCTACACAATCTAAAATCTAAGAAATTGACAGAGAATTATACATTAATTAAACAATTAAATTTTAATAATATATTAAAATTATTTTTTTTATTATTACAAACATAGCAAATTAATCCCTTTCTTCTTCTTTATCTTCCTTTTCCATCTCTTCTCCTCAAAAAACCTCTCTTTTATATCAATTTTTTCTTTTACTATATCTTTTAAAAATTTCCATCTACAAAACATTATTTATCTTCTTTATCTTGCTTTATTAAACACAATTAATCAAACTTCCCTAAAATAAATTACAATTGAAAAAAATGAAAATCTAGAAAACAAATGTCATTACAATTAAGAAAATTCATTTGCAATATAGTGTGAATCATTTGAAAAATATATACTATACGTTTAATTATATCATATTTTGATTTATTTTTTACTTTTATGGGAGTTAAATTACATTAAATGCTTTATGGAAGTATTAAAAAATATATTACATGTATTAAGTATTTATTTAAATGTTAAGATTAGTGCAAATTACTCTAAAAATTGGTATAACAAGCTTATAGTATAACAATCTATTATACCTTATTATATATTGTACAATAGATACTGCAAAATGGTATACCATTTTGTTATATCGTATCATACTATTGTGCGATACATTTTAAAAAACGGTATAACAAAATATAATAGTCTGTTATAACTTATTATAGAATAGTGTAGTAGACAGTAAAAAACGGAATATGACAGTATGTTAATTGATTTTTTTATTTTTTTATTTTTTATTTTTGAATGCTAGAAACAATGATAAAGATTGGAAGTTAGAGGATAATTTTTTTTTCTTTATTATTAACTCAACAACCGTTAGCAATGGGGACAGAATCAACTATCGGTTGCACATAACAAAAATTACCAAATATTTTTGTAGTTAATAGGCATGAAATATAAAGGGTTATGCATATTGAGAATCCAAATTCAAGGTCAAGACATGGAAATTATGTAATGAACATGTTAATGTAGATTATGATTGAGCTATGATAGTTGGCAAGAAGGTCATATTATCAGGGCTTGAAAAGCCACATCATGCATAAGAGATTATGATGATTTATGAAAACTCAGTATTTGAATAAATAAAAGAGAAATAAAAAAAAATCTATTTGTCTGAGGCTAAGGTAAAGTTAGACAGAACTAAGATAGCTTCGCAATGCTAAGTAGGGTCTTTGCAGTACTGCTAGCCTATTAGAATATTAAGGAACTTAGTCCTATAGATTTATGATATTGGGCCCCAGGCCACAACTTTACTTCGTGATATTGGGCCTGAGGCCATAGTTTATCAGATAATTGGGATAAAGGCCACCACTTACTTCATGATATTGGGCTCGAGGCCACAGCTTCACCTCATGATTGGGGCCGATGACATATGTTGATGTTCACGATTACCCTGCATATCCTTCCTTAGGCCATTCTGGTAGATATTTAGCAAAGGCTCTATGAGATATATAACGCTTAAATTTGATAAATGAAGTAAATGTGACGTTGCTTATGCTTAAAGAAGGTAGTGGAAGTACAAAACTGGATAAGAAATGGAATAATTATGCACTAAAACACAAGCTTATATCATTATGTAGTGTGCTATCTCAGTATTAAATGAGTTGTACATGTGAAAGATTCATCCATGACTATAAAGTAAATGTTAAATGACATTATGATGCATGACATGATAAAATGTCTACACACACACAAAAAGCGCAAGGATTATAGCATGAATAGTGATATATGCATTTATTTGAGTTTATGCAAGTATATATGTCAGCCTATATATTTTAAATAAAGTGAAGTGTAAAGGTAACAAAACATTATCTAGGGTAGTGATGGTAATAATAATATAGGATATTATGTTATGTAATTTTAACAAGCTATTATATGTGACTATCGTGCAGATATGAAAATATAACAAAGATAAGTACTTTTATCAAATAAGACCTAGCATAGCGATTATACTTAAAGTTAATGTATGTCTATGTTGGGTCATGATTCATTGCTTGTAATAACTCATCAAACAAACAAATGAATTTTAAGGTATGTAAGTGAAGAACAATAGTTAGGGTATAGGAACCGACCAGTTTTAGGATCTAATGAGAATGTATGCATGCTCATAAACTTCCAAAGACACTATGGTGTTTCCAACAGTTTTTTTCTTTTTCTAAAGGCAAGTTTTATTGTTAAGAAATTTACATGTTATGATATACATATGCAAAGCATAAGTTTATTTTCTTGATGTGCATAAAAGCAATCTTGTGATTTATGTTTATATATGAGATAAGGAAAATTTAGAATACCATTAAGCATCTTGCTTAGCGCAACTATTTTGGGCTCGCATAGGTTCAAAGAGAAAAGCTTCAAATTTTCCTCAACAATTTACAAATTTTGACAAATCACAGCAAATCTCAAGCTACAAGGCAATTTTTACTTTTAACTTGTATATAAGTATGGCCTTGAAGTGTACATAAGTGTGTATGTAAAGGTTCAAATGGCATGTACATAAACCGATATAAGATGTATAAGTAATGGTACAAATGTTAATATCCAGTGCATGGCAAATCCTTCCGGGTTCCATGAGTGGGTGCCATATGCATGCATATTTGTAAATTTTGGTGCATCATGAGTACCTATTGGGAAGGGATGTATAGTCCTGTAATTATTATGAGTTACCGCAGGTGTTGCCCTTAGTAAACAATTCCATCAATTTATGATGGTTTTAGTTGTGTCTTTGAGTAATTTTATGGCCAATAAGTTTTGATATATGAGGATTGAACTTGAAATAGCTGTAAATTGCATGTTCTGAAAGTACAAGTTACAGGTACCTAAGCATGCATCTTTATGGGGAGTTGGTGTGTGTTTCATTTCTTGTGTGTGCGTATGCGTGTACATATATATATATATATATGTTCAATCATATAGAAATGTATAGTTAGATATAGTCATAGCACTTCTATTTGGGTACATAGGTTGTATCCGAATGGGGGTGTTACAAGAAACATGTGTAAAGGTAGACTAGAAGTCAATTCATCACGATAAGCTTCCAAAATCAGAATTGGGGTGAGAGCTTGATTACAGCTCTGCAAGATAGACGTCGGCGGTAAATTCACTTATTTTCTGCTTTTACATTG
Organism: Hura crepitans; assembly: GCA_948208565.1. NCBI lineage: Eukaryota > Viridiplantae > Streptophyta > Magnoliopsida > Malpighiales > Euphorbiaceae > Hura > Hura crepitans. The sequence continues at coordinate 12,265 of CANXYI011851649.1, forward strand.
ATTTTTAGTCCTCCGCAAAAATACTAAGTAGCCATCCTGTTCCATTGCAAAGTTCGCACACAATTCCTGAGTCAACCTTCAAAACAACTGGACTAGAGTTAAGAACAGGATCAGAATGGCAGATTATCATTTAGAAAAGCTTGTTAACATTTAGAAAGCAAGCATGGGAATACCAATATATATATATATATATATAAAGTTTCATAGCCCATTATATACAAAAGTTCATACTCGACAACCCTTAACGTGGAGCTATGGAACTTGCTGTCGCTATTTCTTAACGGATGAATGAAAGCGGATTAGCAATTCCTCAACTAAGTATATGATTATACATCTATAACGGCTATATGGGCAAGCTTTTCTAACAGGATCCAATAACCTAAATAAATATAACAAAAACAAAAAATACAATCAAAATTCACAAGTGATAAAAGGTATCAATTAGATAGGGTGATTAGTAAATTCCCATATATCTATGCCAAGCAGAAACCTTTAGAACTCCTTCATATGTAATCCAGCAACAGTAACAGAATCTGTGTAGTGTTGATGACTGTACGTGTGTATAATGTTTACATTGTAGTTTAATTGATTAAATAATAGGTGAAAAAAAATGAAGCCAGAGAAATAATGAAAACCTGCTCTTCTTGTTGGAGAGATTGCCGGAGACGAGGGCAGTTCAGGGGGCTAAGGAATTGCCTCCTAAAGGCGATGGTATTTGTCCTCCAAGGCGAGAACGGTGACGATAAAATCATCCTTGAATAACTGATCACCATAAACAATGCCACTTTTACAATCTTCAACAAATCCTCTTCTCCTCCACTGGCTCCAGTTATCCGATAAACAGAAATAAGATGCGCCTCCATTTTCCAGATATAAATAAACTGCCACTTCGACCCCGCCGGGGCCCACACTACCACATCATTCCGTTATAGCTAAATAAATGCATAAATTTGATATGCTGATTAGCGGCTTCAGAGCTCTTTAGGGCTTTTTCTAAGGCACGGTTCAGTCCCCATTTCTCAATGAGTTACTGTCATTTTAACGTCCATTTCCTTCGATTTAGTCGTGGGAGAAGAAAACGGTCTTTTGATGATGCATAAGCACAACTACTACATTCTTGTCATATGAAAGTCAAAGAACAGAACCAATTGTTTTGTTTTGCGACACGAGCAGACAACTAAACCCTCTCTTAAAGAAGTATAACATCAACAACCAATTAACTTCTTTGGCAGGAAGGTGGCTTGTTGAAGCTAATATATCAGACGAGCACTATT
>CANXYI011851738.1:0-10046 GCA_948208565.1 Hura crepitans
GTGTTGTATGTAAACTATCCTAGGTAACATGAAAATGTGTAGGTACATGTATAAATGTGTTTAAGTTATGGTTGAAAGCATAAATGTATAATAAATACTAATAACAAGTATGATTAAAGCTATTAAGTAACCATGACCCAGGAAATAAATCAAACAAAATGAAATAGAAACTTTTGCAATATATATGTCATGGTTGTGTGTAAAAAAGCATGATAAAATGGGTCTTTATATGGAATAATTGCTTGGCATGATTTGATTAAGTATATGAGATTGGCATGATGTAAAATAGGCTAATGAATGTGTTTGATGAATGAATAAATACCTAGTATAAAGGTTTGAAAAGTAGCCTAAAATGAGACTTGAACTAGAACTTAAAAGTGAACTTGAAAAATGGCATGTAATATGCCTAAAATATATGCTTAAAAGGGCTATTATGATATGATTACATGAGGTGGCATGTATGCCTATTGTCTAGCCTTTTAAGTGGCCTAATTGGTGTTGGCTTTAGGCTTATGGAAAGTATGAATGTATTGGTGAAAAATACACTGAAAAAGGTTAAGAAATGAAACTAGAAAGCACTATTGCAAACCATGTAAATGACCTACAACTTTCTAAATTGAACATTACCTAAACCAAAAATTAACATGGATAGTAAATGGACAATAAATAGCAATTCAATGTGGGATAAAGTCAAGGATTATATGACTTAAATTTTACGTAAGGCAGGGCTAAAGAATGATATTAGAAAATGGCCTGAAACTGTCTAATTTTGCCCATACGATACTGGGCTAAAATTTAACTGTAAGATAAAATAATAGCTATCCATTTTTAATTTAAGAATATTATAATAAGTTCATCAGAAAAGAAATAAACATATATTAAGGTTAAATGGCCCATGTGTTAGACACCTACTAGATGGGTTGACTAGTTAACTTAGGGATTTAGTAGCTACTACACTATTTGATTTTCCTACAGGGCCATTACAGTGGTCGAGGTCTATTTTGGGGCCACTGTACTAGTTAATTGGATAGACCATTATATAATTTTGCATACTTAGTACTATTTTTGTGATTATGCCAGTGTAGCTGCATAGGTCCCGAAGGGCTACTACACTAGTCTGTTGGCCAGACTAGTCTGCTGGGCAGACCAAATTGTGTAATCAATTTGGATATGTGATTTAGGAGGTCTAGAAGCTGATCCCTATGATGTTTATCTAGCTAGTGTGGTGGTCAGGGTGTAAAATAGGGCCTATTAAGTTAATGAAATAAATGACCTATAAGTACTGATAATGGCAATTGTTATTAAATTACTTAAATTTTGAGTAATTAACCAAATGAATAATCAACTTATATAATCAAGGGTATTTTGATTATTTGATAATTATAGCACATTTATTGATATGATAAGTTAATGTTAATGGCATAAATCAATAAATTACTTAGCTTAAATATTTAAATGGATGATTGAATATTGTTCATTTAATCAGGGGCATTTTGGTTATTTTAACATATATATTTAATTATTGGCATAATAACCTAAATAAATTGATATCATCACTATATATTTTTATGATAGCAACTATGACATTATTTAAATGCTTGAATTCACCACTAAGTATATTATAGACTCAGCGTACCTATTTCAATGCATAGGTAATCAAAATCAGCACATAGGCTCATAGTGTGTGCTGTTGAGTTCATAGGACAAGGTTTGAAGGTTATAGCATAGATAGTGTACAATTTTACACTCAGGTACATAGGTGGGGAATGGGTACCATGTAACTGGTCATGTAATATATATATCTAAAATATGGACTATGTTTTGTAATAAGTAAGCTATCAAACGATATAGATGTATGGCTTTATTTATTAGGTGTTCGGTATGTGAGCTAGAGGATCTAGATTTTAGATTGTCTAATTGTTGCTTGAGGCTTGTGTTGATAAATTAAAACATAGATATTGCTGGGTTGATTATTTGGGGGACCAGATAGGTCTAAGAGATGAAATGTGAATTGATTGAAGTGATTTTATAGGTTCAAAAAATTTGGTTAGTTACCCGAAGAGTAGTTATGCTGCCGGATTTTAAGAAATATCTTAAGAGCCATAATTGACCACTTTTGCCATAAATAGGTTGGCATGACTTTAGGCTAGACTAAGAAAAAGATAGAACCAATTTTGTTGTTAGACCGAATCAAATAATAATAAATTGGTAAAATTTAAATGAATGAAGTGGAAGGACAATTTCATGATGGGTGACCTAGTGGGAAGTGTGCTGCTTATTGGGTTTCTTTAAGAATCTAATAGGAGGTGTCACAATTTGACCTAGAAAAGACACTTCTTTTAGCCTAAACTCACATTTAATGAGCTTGGCATCGAACTTCTCATCCCTCAACTACTAGAGAACAATCCTCAAATACTTCTTATGCCTATCTCAATTTTTAGAATACACAAGGATGTTGTCAATGAATACCACCATAAACTGATCAAAGAAAGGCCTAAAGATACGGTTCATTAGATCCATAAAGGCTACTGGAGCATTAGTCAACCTAAATGGCATTAGTAAGAACTCTTAATGGCCATATCTTGTTTGAAATGCCATTTTAGGAACATTAGCTTCTTTCACTTTTAACTAATAATACATAGATCTCAGATCAATCTTTAAAAAGACAATTGCCTTCTCAGTTGATCAAATAAGTCATTGATCCATAGTAAAGATACTTGTTCTTAAAGGTGATCATGTTTAACTATCAATAGTCAACACAAAGCCTCAAAGAATTATCCTTCTTCCTAACAAATAGGGCTAGTGCTCTCCAATGTGACATGCTCGGTCTGATAAATCCCTTATACAAAAGCTCTTGCAACTACAACTTCAATTCTTTTAACTCCATAGGAGCCATCCTATATAGAGCTATAGAGATATGTGATATGCTTGGCAACATATCTATCACAAACTTAAACTCTTGATCATGTGGCAAACTAGCTTTTCTAGAAATACATTTTCAAACTCTAACACAATAGGTATCTTACTCACTTCTATCTCCACTCTTCTCGTATCAATTACATGAGTAAGATAAGCTTGACAACACTTACTAATTAGCCTTCTTGCTATAGTAGCTAATACCATATTAGACACTCTCACTCACAACTATCACTTCTGACCCATCACTAGATTAGAGCGTGATCCTCTTCTTTTTGCAATCCACCATAACATGATACTTGGATAACTAGTCCATGCCTAAGATCAAATCAAACTCATTGAAAGGCAATTCAATGAGATGAGCAAAGAAATTATGTCTTTAAACTAACAATGAATAGCCTCTTTACACTTTGTTCATAACTATATGCTATCCTATCGGGTTGCTAACCAAAATTTCAAAATTAAGATCTTCTGACTCTAACCTCTGATTTAAATCTCATGTAGTGTAGATATAAAAGTGTGTAGACCCCAAATCTATAAGTGCTAAAGTAGGTAAATCAAAGAGATAAAAGTACTAGCTATAACATGTAATGACTCTATATCCTCTCTTGGCTTGATGGCATACTATCGAGCTAGAGCTCTGCTATCTGACTTGTCCTTCTGTCTACCCGTAGTTCGATCCCAACATCCCTTTGATCTCTTATCTAAGAATGATCTATGGGCTATATAGCACAATCTTTCTATATGTAGCTTTTGATACCACAGCCCTAACATACTCTTATCATGGTCTTCCAATAGGTACACTAATGTCTCTTATTACAATGCTCGCATTGGGCCAATAAAGTACTACCAACTATAGATCTTAGGGCCCCTAATGTTAAAGTCCTTTGTTGAGATTGTGCTCTAAATCCTTATCCAAACTTCTAAGTTTGATCTTTTTTTTACTCTATTGATGCTTAGGATGATCCCTCTTCTATTTGTTATTAGCTATAAACATTGAGCTTCTTTGGCCTTATTTAAAAGATCTTTTCTTCTGATAACCTTCCTTCTTTTTTTTTCATCTTATGTAACTCAATTAACTAGCATGCCACCACTAGAGTGGAAAATCTCTAATCTTCATAGGGAGAATCTAGAGCATAATGTCATAGTTTAGACCATTTAAAACTTCTTATAGCGCTCTTCTTCTGTATTAACAAAAGCCTTAGCATAACTACTAAGTTGAGCAAACTCTCTCTCATACTCTGAAATGATTCTATGCCTTTACCTCAGGTATATAAACTCTCTCCTCTTCTAATCCAGATAGTTTTATGTGATATACTTCTTCTTAAACTCATGAAAAAAAAAGTCCCAAGTTAGGTCTTCTAATGTTAAGTGCTATACAATGGTCTTTCACAACTTGAAAGCTTCTTCAGACAACATAGATGTGGCACAAGCTGTATACTCCTCTTTTGGGCATCTCAACTTTTGCATAATTTACAACATATTATCAATCCAATACTCAGCTTTACTAGATCCTTCATGCTCTTCTACCTTAAAAAACTTAGCCTTATTCTTTAATAACCTCTCTAGAAAGTTCTTTGAGATAAGTTAGGGCTTTTGTTATACTAGTAGAGGTTGTGGAGTAGGCTATGTAGTAGCAATAGTAGCAACAATCACTTGTCTAAGTAACTCTAGCATAATTTCTAACCATAGAGGCTAATCTTGAGGTCCATAGGCTGCTTGCCTGGACATAGTTCTTTAACCTATTTCAGCCCTAGGAGCAACTTTCTCCTTAGAAATTAGAGCATAACTATCAACCTCTTCATAGCTTTGCAATGCATTTTCAACTAATGGTCAAATCTATAAGAAAACAGTATATTATAAGCCTCATATGTATAATAATATGATGTATGCTTTCCAAATCTTAAGGCAATCTTATGTAACCTATATATATTGAGGAACACCTAAACCATATCTCTAATACCACTAAAATACGATACCCATTACCCGATCTATTAGTCGGACCTGAATAACGAGTGGCACATTATCAATATCTAATGTGCTCTTATATAAAACCCGTAAAAATTTAAAACTTTATTTTCTTGATAAAATATTTTTTTCGAAACAAGATAATAAAAATATAAATAAACAAAAACCATTTAAAAGGTATACTATAGGGGATCATCGTGTCAAAATTCTGGCAATATAATATCTGTACCGAGATAGTTTCCTAAATAGTGACTAGTAAAAATTCCACTTTAATATATTCACAACTCAATCTTATCATCATTAGGTCCATCTAACCCTCTAAAACCAAACTCAAGGAAACACTTTTCAAGCAAAGAATAGGAAGAGATATCATACAAGTCATGCAATAGAATTTAAACTTTAAATAGAGTTGTTATATATGCTCTGTAAAGAAGTTACAAAAAATGTGAAGTGCATAAATTAAGCCCCACCCCTCATTATTTACATAAGAGTTCCATAACTACAATATACATCTCATTACTACAAAAAAAAAAAAAAAGCAAAAACCCCTTAGGGTTACTATTGCTCGATCTTATGATAAATAAGGCTTTGACTTTAATCTATAATTATTTGACCTACATATCACAAACATAAACATGATGCGGTAAGCAATAGCTTTATGGTGAATCCAACATAATATATGCATATAATATCATATGATTATGTAATTAACATCCCTTATTTTATAAAAGATTAAACATACTATGTAAACACATTATATATCATGAAATAAGCCAATAGCCACAAAGTATAACATATTAAAAAATATTACTCTAGATTTCATAAAATCTATACATATTAAATACTATGATCATCCACCAAATATGAAAAATATAAAAAGGATTCCATATATAGAACTTGGACCATGAATTCATAATAGTTAAAATTTTAGATTTATATTGCCCATACTTATTAGACAATAAAACCAAACTAGATAATAAGGTATAATACCTAAAGGCCTGTTATTTTCTCAAAGGCCAAATTATTGCCTGCAAGCTCATAATACTAACCAAAGGCCAAAATTGTAATGCTTGTAAATTTGAGTTTCATAAATAGTACCTCTAGGGCATGAATATTGTTCCCAGGAAGTTTATGCACCTTTGTAAGGCTAGAAAAGGTGTGTACTAGTCATAAAAATTTTATAAGAGAAAAATTGTAAAATGAATTCATTAAAAAATTTAGCATAACCAATAAATCACTTTAGACTAAGAACTAGTAAATAGTAACCTTAGATGAGCTTGTGTCTAGATAACTTCAGGATATGCCTAGACAAACTTGAAAATACCATAACCTAAAGCTCAAAAAATCCAATGAGTTTATTAGAGAAGGAATTTTAATTTTTTGAGGTCATTTGATAATTATTTAGAATTTTTCATTTACGCGAGTGAATAGTGGTCATTTTAAGTGTAAGTGGTTTTTTCTTAATTTTTGTTATTGTTTTAGATAGTCCTAAGGATTTTAAGAAAAATCATGCTAATAAATTTGAATTTGAAGTTATGTAGAATTTTTTAGAATTTTTCTAATGTGTACATGTGTATATTTTAGGACAAAGAAAAATAAGTGAGGAACAAAGGCAACCAAGGCCATAGAGTTGTGGAAAAGGGTGTTTTCACACCCTAGGTATGTGGATTTGATGTAATTCATGCATGTCATGATGTATGTGCATGTATGTGTGCATGTGAGTGGGTATGGAAATAGTGGTTTGTGTATGTGCATATATGTTTAATGTGAATTGATCATGCTATTATGTTAGCCTAATAGAATGAACATTATGAGCATGAGTTGTATTGAACATTATGCACACATAAGTGTGTGTGTGTGTGTGAACATGAAATTATCGAATGGTATACATAGTGATGGTATGATGTGTGCATGTGTATAAAACATGTTAATAATCTAATTGTCTTGGAAATTAAGTGTAAAATATGGTGGAAACATGAATTTGAAGAAAGAAATTTATATGTAGGACTTTGGTACTTTATGAGCTAAAATGAGACTTCTTATGTCACATGAATTTGTGTATGGAAATGACCATTTATAGTGTAATTAAAATGGCATAATATGATGCAGAAGGAATATTTCAATTGGGTGCAATAATGCAAAAGTAAATAAAGATGAGCAATGTTGATAATGATAGCAATGTATGATAGATACAATGTGAAATGTCATGAGAATTGAGGTATTGAAAATGATCAAATGAATAGTGCTCTTCATAAAATGACTTGTAAGTATGAAATGCGTGTAAGTGCACAAATGTAGTAATGATAAAGATCTATAACTATACAAATAATTAACAAAAATAATTTAGCCCATCAGTTACACACCCACTGGATGGGTTAACCAATTAACTAGAGAATAAACAACTGTTAAACATTTTGGTTGTCTTGGGCCATAGCCTATATGGTTGTGATGGCAAGTGCAGCCACTGAGATTCTAAGTTTAATCCCTACACACTCGGATATTAAGAGATCCATATGGGTTAATCCTTGCTACCTATCTAACATATTTATGGGTATTAAGAGGCCCTATGATGTTGATCCCTACTATCCACTAGAGCTGAGATGACGTGTTAGTTTAGGATATTAAGAGGTCCTCCAGGGGTAATCCCTGTAATCCCCTATAGATGTTGGGAGGTCTATAGGATTGATCCCTACCATCTACTAGTCTAGTGTTAGAAGGTTCACATGAACTCATCCCTGCTATTAGACTGGGTAGGTGTAGCAATCGAGGTCCAAAATATGGGTCACTTCATAGTTTGGATCCCACTATCTAATGTCTATAAGAGTAGTCTCTCTAACATTGGCCTGATTATAAAAATGAAATAAATGGACTTGACTAGTAGTTACTATAATAAATTCATGGCATTTACCATAATAAATAGTAATATGGTGTAATTTGGGAAAGTTAATTAAATTACAAGGTACTAATAAATAAATATTAAGACTGATAAATGGATCAATAATATTTTATATAATTAACTCTATGTGTCTATATTGTGGTCTCATATCATGACTCTTGCATGGTTATATGCATGACATGCACTTATTATATTAAGTCCACCACTGAGTTTATACTTAGCATATTGGTGTTCTAACACACAAGTTATAGATAGTAGTACCAGTTCAACTCTGTATTGCAGTGTAGCATGTTTATCCTTAGGGTATAATTCATACTTTTTGAAACTTGTATAGTTGTCACTCATGTATAGTTAGTTTTAACTAGGTTGATGTAAATATCAAATACATGTTTTGATCATGTAAGAGCTGATACCGTTTATGTCTTAATGTACAAAACTAAATATTGGATGTATATGTGCTTGACTATGTAGATTTGAGTATTGTGGGTTTGAGACCCTATGTGCTTGTGATGTTATGCTATGTTGAGATGAGATTGGAGGATCAAAAGGGTTAAGGTGTTGGAGGATGTGCTGATTTTGATAATATAAGTGTTTTTAACAAGACTAAAATTTTGGATTTTTCACCTAGGTAGCAGTAATGCTGCCTAAATTTTTATAAATCTAATTTCTATCTAGTTAAATGTTTTGAATGATTAGCTATAGCAAATATGAGAAGGTAAATCATTCTAAAAAAGTAAATAATATAAATATGTTAACAAAAGGAATATGAGTACTAGTGTTAAATGAATACGGGTTAAGGTAGAAACAAGATGAGTGACCTACGAGAAATAGTGTCCTTTTGTCTAGTTCCTTTAGGAAACGGGTAAGGGGTGTTAGAGAAATACTACCTAAAGGCTCATAATACTATCTAAGGACTTTTAATAATATACCTAAAGGCACCTAGCAGCTACTATATAAAACTCCCTAGTTAATTGATCAACCTATCCAAAACTAGGTTATCTAAAATTATATGCATTCTTAATTTTTACTTTTCATGTAAACAAAGTAATTCAAATGACTTATACATATCATAATTAATCATAGTGTTAAGATCATGCACACTTTATGTATAGTTTGCTCTATAGAATAAAAAACATATGCTCAATAACCATAAAATGCTCTAAACATTATAATGCCAAATAATGAACATTTCGGACAAGTTATATATATGCCTAGAATTGGTTCATTGAATACTCATATACACAACCATTTATATAGGCATAATGAACATATCTAAATAAACTCATTCAAGCAAGTCCATCATGCCAACACCTCTCTTGAAAATTTTGGCCAATCAAAATAAACACATTTCTAAGCCACTAATCACTCAATTAAAGACTTACTCAAACACCTCTCCATGCATGTACTTCCCTTATACCTTTTGGCAATAATATAAAAACACTATTACATATTGCAAACTTACATATTCAGCTTAATTTTATACACATATCACATGCATTTATCATACCAGTCAAACCAACCCATGTTCCTATAATGCATTATCACATACATAAGGATTTTAGCTCAAATTAAGCAATAGCATTATATGAGAATCAAACATAAATTTTATCCTACATGCATCCTCCTCTATATTCTTGTCATTCATTCATACTACACATATATACACTTGATTTCAATCCTTCTATACATCCTAGACATTAACATTCTAATTATTTTAACATTAACATTAATTACATAATGCCAACCACCATAACTACCAAATAAAAACAATCTTTCATGCATATATTAGTTTGGATTTCTTACTAAATTCAAAATACACCGTTATACAGCCTCTACACTTTATCCTTTCCCTTTGGACTCCTCGATTTATCTGACTCTATATATACAATTATAGGCTCATTTTAGAAAATTCATAATAAATCAAATATACCACCAAAAAAATAAAAAGAATATATAAACATGTTCTTAGGCACCCGTAAATTCTAAGAAAAATATCAAAACTAAAAGAAAACATCAAAAACTAAAAATGATTACTATTCATCTTTACATAAAATCTATAAAATCTCTTTATTAAATCAGTTTCCCAATCTTTTATCACCTTAAAAACCTTTAATCCATGATGTAGAAGTGTTTAATAGTGGTAGAGTGGAGCAATCTTAGTGGAATTTTGAAGAAAAATTGGTAGAGGGGTGCTTAAGGTTGGCATCAGCAAGTAGAAGAAATGGGCAAGAAGTGGCTACCATGAATAGCGCCATTTGACCATTTC